>BLKR01004836.1:0-96636 GCA_011170035.1 Teleogryllus occipitalis | reverse complement strand
GGAACACTGGTGTTCCGCGAAGCTGTCCCAGGTGTTCCGCGAAAATTTTGAATATAATATAATAAGAAACAGTAAATTTTTTTATTAATATAAAATAAATACTACATAGTTTTGTTAATTATTTGAAATTTAGCAAAAATATTCAATATTATTCTAAATTTTCGCGGAACAGTCAATAATATTAACAGTGTAATTATCGAACGACGCAGTTACGTCGTTTGGAGTTACTCCGGGGAATACCACTAAATTTCTAGTGTACTCGATAACGCAGGGAGCGCTACGTAGTGTTGATTTCGTGCTGTTTCTCTTTCTTCGTATGTAAATAACAAAAGCGCAATTTCGATCTGCGGTTCAGCCATAATTTAATATAAATATCTAGTTTTCGTGAGTGTGTTTTTTATTGTATATATATATTTTATATTGTTGGAAATTGGTAAGATGAAATGCAAGTTGTGTAGTTTTAGCAGTATTCTTATCTTTTTTAGTTGCTTATTTTAGCATTTATACAAGACTTTTAAATCTGAAATATGGACACATTTTTGAAAAGAAAGACTGAAAGTGAGGTTAATGTTGGGGCGAGTACAAGCAGGTCTTCTTCAATTGAAGGAGATATGCAAGGCAACAAAAATGCCGAAAATAAACGTAAAAAGATATCCGAATCAGTTCGGCATTATTCGGAAGAATATCTAAAGTTTGGTTTTACATGGAGCGGTAGTCAAGATGTTCCTATTCCGAGATGTATTGTATGTGGTGAAAAATTGGCTAACAGTGCAATGGTCCCAGCTAAGTTACAGCGACACCTTTCAACAAAACATTCTTGTCTAACTTCGAAAGGTAAAGATTATTTCGAAAGATTGCTGAAAATCAAGAAGTGCAAGCAACATGCTTTCGAAAGAGCGTTACAATTTCGGATAAAGCGCAAATCGCTTCTTATAAAGTGGCAGAACTAATTGCATTGAAGCAAAAGCCGCATGATATCGCAGAATCGCTAATTTTGCCCGCATGTTTAGAAATTGTTAAGATTATGTTTGGCAATGAAGCGCAGCGAGACGTCCTAGAAATTCCCGTTTCGGACGATACGATAAAAAGAAGAATTATAGATATGTCAGGTTTTATAGAGAACGCAGTGACGGCGAAATTAAGTACAAAAAATTTTGCGCTGCAAATTGACGAATCCACTGACATAAGTGGCAAAGCCCAATTAATCGGATTTATTCGCTTTGTTGACGACACTGAAATAATAAATCAGTTTTTATTCTGCAAGGAACTTTTTGGTCACGCAACTGGAGAAGACATATTTAATTCAGTATCATCTTATTTGGAAGAATGGAAATTATCCTGGGAAAATTGCGCAGGAATCTGTACTGATGGAGCTCCAGCCATGCGTGGCAGTATTAAGGGATTTTGTAGTCGAGTTAAAGCAATAAATTCAAATATAGTCTCTACTCACTGCTTTCTGCACAGGGAATCTTTGATTTCGAAGAGTCTACCAGCAAACTTAAAGTCTGTTTTGGAACAAGTCGTACATATGGTGAATTATATTAAATCGAGACCATTAAAAACCCGTATGTTCAAACAACTTTGTAACACCATGGAATCCAAATATGAATGTTTGCTTTTGCACTTTGAAGTGAGGTGGCTCTCAAGAGGAAAAGTGCTAACCCGAGTTCATGAGTTGAAACAGGAATTGCTAGTTTTTTTTAGACAAGAGGGTAATGATGTATACGTAAAATATTTGGAAAATGATGCATGGTGTACTAAGCTAGCATATTTAGCCGATATCTTCAGCTACTTAAATTCAGTCAATACATCTCTTCAAGGAAAAAATGAAAATATTCTGACATCCACAGACAAATTGCTAGCTTTCCAGAAAAAGCTTTTGCTTTGGAAAATCGTATTGCTCAAAATCGCAAATTTGATATGTTTCCGTTATTAGCAACGGAAAATATTGTTAACATTAACGAAATGATTTCAAATGTGGCAGAGCATTTGTCAATATTGCAAGACAAAATAACTCATTACTTTCCATCTCTTAATATTGAAGACTTTGATTGGGCGCGAAATCCATTTGGTGAATTTGATATAATGAACCAAGATTTTTCTATTCAGGAAGCAGATGAGTTTATTAATATATCAACGGATCGAACGTTACAACTAAAATTCAAAGAAGAAGGAGTGGAAAGGTTTTGGATTTCCATCGAGAATGAACATCCATTTATTGCAAAACGAGCGTTGAATATCTTGTTGCTCTTTTCGACGTCCTATCTGTGCGAACTTGGATTTTCAACTCTAACAAATATTAAAAGCAAAAAAGAGAAAGACTTACCAATTTAGAAGAAGAAATGAGAGTAGCGCTCTCTTACATAAGACCCAACCTTGAGGAAATTTGTAAAGGTCGTCAAGCGCAAATTTCTCATTAAAATAAGTTACCATGTAATATATATCTTTATTTCAATTAAATATTAATCTTCCAATTATTTTGTGTGATTTACATTAGATTTACAAATTTTATGATAATGGTGTTCCGCCAAAATCGAGACCACTTAAAAGTGTTCCGTGATCCCAAAAAGGTTGAGAGCCACTGAATTAGTTGTTAGTTGCCTTCGGACGTGATGTGCTAAGGATTTCATTCCCGTAAGTGTAGTGCATTCTTTTATCGCGGAAGGTGGTGGTTATCTTCTCTCGCTAGATGACGTGAATCGGAGCCGACCTACACGTCGGCTGGATTGCTTTTTTTCCAACCAGGCATCTCCCACCAAAGGCGCATCGCCTCACCCGAGACATGCTCTAAGCTGCTGATTGCTTTCCTGACATGTAATAGTGTAGCGCAGGTAAGTGTGTATAAATAAGGAGTGAGAATAGAAGATGGAAGAGGAAGAAAAGGTAGCGCGCGATCTGTGGCCTGTTTCTTAGGACACTTGCTCATGCTTTCGCTTGGCGATGATTGGAGGAACAAAGGAAACTCCCTCTCAAAGCACCCGACCTCTAGAATTGTCCTCCAGACAGCGGCTGATTTCGACATTGCTACGTAGCTATATAGTGTGGGAAATCATGCCGCCGTCGGGACTCGAACCCTAGGACCTCCCGTAGAGGAACTGCAGTGACGTCGGTGGTCGATCCTCGTCCCTGGGCCACCTAAGTCGGTTTTGTCTCCTGTGCGTTCGATTATGTCGCCTTGTATCCAAACATCGTTTTCATAAGGAACCTTATCAATGGACGAAATTTGGAAATATCTGTATTACAAAGAACCAATAACATGGATTTAAACATTTTAACCATAAAGAAGTTAAATTAGCTTGGGACAAAATTCCTGGCATTAGTTGCACTGCAATATCATATATCTATATTAACAACCACTTACAAATTCTAATAAGTAAGGCAACATTGCATCATCATCAACTATATTACTATTATTTGTATTGTTCCAGAAGTAAAATTTTTCGTATACTTTTTTACACCTTTCTTCCAATTTCTGAAGTATTCATTGTTCAATTGCTTCATTGAATTTACCTGTTATCGGTTTTGGAAGCAATCCTTTATCTTTCAATTCCATTTTAAACTAGATATTGACGAAACGTTTCTTTTTCAGATTATTGCAAAACAATTTGAAAAGATGGTATAAAAACGTTTTATAGTATTCAAATAAATCAATGACACATTTTTCAAAAACCGGTATCCTTTTAAAAAGTCGATGGCAATATACTATTCTCCTGACGGACAAATGTATATAAATATCTGATCCAAAATTTCAAAGAGTGGACTGACCTTTGAGAATTTGAATTTTTTATTTTGATTACTATTATATTTGCAAGCAAAGTTGTGCATAATGAACACAAATCGATTGCTGGACATCACATTGCAAACCAAAATATTGAAGAGAATCATTTCCCAAGAATATCTCACAACTACATACTCTTACATACCCACTGAAGAGAAGTATAGCAAAAAACGTCATTAGGTTGTATATCACCTTCGCGAGAAACAACTTACTTATTAGCGTAGTCCACTGTCAGATCAATTACCTCAACGTTAATGAATAAAACGTATGCTTCTATAAGAGATAACTGATTTTTCAGTCTTATCAAAAATTGTAATAATGGCAAATGCATAGTAATATCGTGCACACTAATATATATGTTAGATTTATTTCCTTGAATTGATAACCCTTTTCTCTTCTTTTTCGCATCAGAAGAAAATTTTTCGCATCAGGAGAAACGCATCCTTTATCATGACCATCCCCAGCATTTACAATTTCTAAAAACTTCTGCCTCAACCCAGAGCTGGCAGCCAGGCAAGTTAGTGATTGTAACATTTCCCTCTTCTCTCCTATCTTCATCAGTATTATCATTAGAAATGTCAGGCGTGAAGCATCATAGTTTTCCCCGGCGACTGAATCACTGTCTATATTCTCCCCTACTTCCGACAGTGCAGACCAGTGTTTTTTCCGGCGTCCGTAAGAAGAAATCTTGCACGAAATCGTACCATATCATGAAATTAAAATAAAAGAAACAAAATGCGACAATCTATGAAACAAAATGTTGCGGCACATGGGCAGAAATGTTATGTTTCTCTTTCAAATGTCTCACCCGAAATGTAATGTTGTATGTCCTTATAATGTAAATAACTATTCCCAAACTTTCTTCCAAGCTTCTCTTCGTCTACACTCAATAACATTTTCCTCGTGTTCTGTCCTTCAACACTGTTTTCTTGACAGTTAACTCTACCCGGTGTTTGTATCTTCCAGTTTCAGCCATCCGAACTACATATTTTCTTTACATTCACCAATTGTCCTCCACAATGTTTCGAACTTCTTGATTCCAACTTCCTTTCACTCTTCTATCCTTTATTCAT
The DNA here is from genome assembly GCA_011170035.1 of Teleogryllus occipitalis. NCBI lineage: Eukaryota > Metazoa > Arthropoda > Insecta > Orthoptera > Gryllidae > Teleogryllus > Teleogryllus occipitalis. The sequence continues at coordinate 91,785 of BLKR01004836.1, read as the reverse complement.
CTTAAATTAACCATCACTCCATCGTCCCTCTACACTGTTCGCAGTCTCTACTTCATTCACCCTTCCCCGTGCCTCCGTTGATAAAAAACGCAATCTTTCCAAGATTAAATTCCCCACTTTCATACTCCTCCCGCATCCCCTAATCATCCTTCCCCGCTGCTCCGAGCGTATTCATTTTCCCACGTTTTCACTCATCGTCTTTATCGTCATAGTCTACTCTTACATTTGCCATCGTCTAATCTTCGCGCTCGCGCATTCATATCTCCACTACATCCCACCTTCCACCGCAGTCTTCTCTACATTCACTTCACCCCATTATCTTTACCGTTTCACACTCCTCATACATTCCTGTATGTGTTCCTTCTCTGCACGGTTCCCCCCCCCCAACACCACCACCATCCCGCCCATTTATTGACTTCCTCTCTGTCTCCTTTATTTCTTATTTCTTTGCCATTGTCTCCGACTCGGTGGATTTATTAAAAGAAAGTGTGAATCTGTTTACCACTTGACAATTGTTTGACACGAGTGCAATTTTGCAAAACCTTTGGTTTAAGAAATTTTCTCATTCATCTCTCTCTCTTTGATTCTTTCGTTCTCTGAATCTATTAATTTCTTTGTCTAACTTCCTTCCTGCTTCTCTTTACATTTCTGCTTCTTTGTTTCTCCTGATGGGCTAGAGTTCATTTAATTTTGGGTGCACATGTGCGGTCTCTCAGTTATTCAAAGGTATTGATGATAAATGATGGGTTATGGGCTAAACATAAATGGGAGACCGTAGCCCAGCCTTATGATTAAAATAGGAACACGAGAGGAACAAATTGTGGACTGTTGAAGGATTTTTTTGAAGTTATCGAATGAAACCATAGAAACGACCAGGCAGAGAAGCCGGACACTAGAATTCTCAATGAGGTGATGGTGGCATCATCAGACGAAGCTCTTCGTTCAGTTTCAGCATCGAGACGCGAACTCTTGTCATCCAGGAGTACAAAGCTTCCATTAGGAATTTGCAATCACACACACTAGGACACTATGCTCAATCCGCAATCACAATATTAAAATATCTTTGCGTTATGTGAGACTATTAACCAGATACATAATGCAGAACAACTTTTTATGTCAATTTTCTGTCTCCAGAGAAGCAAATCATCCCTAATTCCTTCAAAGAGACAGTCAGTGCCTTCTCTAAAGGCTACTCCCTCGCATATAGCGATTTTCTTAAGGATGAATCAAAGTGACAGCTACTGCTGTCAACATAACTGAAGGTTCTGCGGTCGTTGTGCCCTTTAGCCTATTAGACTCCCTTCCCGCATTCAGTCGTTTGCAGTAGGCTAACTTGTAAATGGCTTCGACACTTCCCTTTGTGGTGTCCTTGTCGGACAAAAATATAGTACCCTGCGAGAAATAATTGATATTAGGAAATACAGTGTAATGTTCTCTTCTGTAAAAATTATTATTTTATATATTATATTGAATTTACTATTTGTTTCATAAATATTATGTTTAGTTTAAACCGAGACTTAATTGCGAGATGCGTACCGGTGCACCTGTTTCCGGTTTAAAATCATTTTTCTTTCTATTTACATTCGTGGCAGTTTTCTTTTACTGACTGTAAGAGCATGTAAAGAGATTTTCCACATACGTTATTAAATTTAAATATTTCCCGACCTCGCGTACGTGCATATACCTCAGCGAAACTCTTAGACTTCTGCATAGGGATCTTTTCACAGGAACCATTGTGATGTTCACTTGTTTTCGAGAACTGTCACTTTGGCTCATCCTTAGGAAAATCCTTCTATAACAGACCGAAACTCGGGAGACGAGGGCGGGGGTTTTAGAGATTGCGACTGCGGTGACAACAGACGCGATTGATTGATTGATTGATTGATTTTTTCGTGTTTCCGGGCACGTCAACTGCTTCGGTCATTAGTCCCGTTAGTGTAGTGCATGTCCTTTTCTCGGGAGATGGCAGTGATCTTTCCCCGCTGGATGGCGAGATCCGGCGCTGATCTACCGTCGGCTAGCGGGGTTTCCCCCTAACCAGGACTCTCCCACCAGCGGGGCACCGCCCCAGCCGAGACAAGCTCTAAGCTCCCGACCAGTCTCCCGGAATGTGGTAGTGTAGTGCATTTTAGTGTAAGTGTGTGTGCGTGAAGGGAGAGGATAATACAAGGAAGAGGAAAGAAAAATCGCGCGCGGTCCGGGGCCTGTTTGGTTGGGTACTGCTCCGGCATTCACCTGGTGTTGATCGGAGAAACCACGAAAAACTGCCGATCAGAGCAGCCGGCCGCTAGAATTCTCCTCCAGACAGCGACTGAATTCGACCAAGTTGTAAAGCTAGTGTGGAAAATCCTGCCGCCGTGGGGAGTGAGAACCTAGGACCTCCCGCTCAGAGGCACTGCAGTGACATCAGTTGACGCACTGAGCTACCGCTCCCGGTGAGAGGCGATAGAGGTGGCGGGGATTTCGAGGGGATGAGGATGATTTCTTGGCGAGAGTGGTGGCGATGACGACAGCGGCAAGTCTCCTCCGGAAGGAACTGTTTCGGGAACTGCACTTCCCCCCCCCCACCCGCCAAGCGCTCCGCGGGTACCCAATGGTGGAATGGCGCTGCCTCCATAGTGGCACAGTGGGCCGAAGCCTGGCGAAAGCCTTAACAGCGTTCGGACGCGGGGGCATCTCATAATATTATTCTCGTCCAATCAAATACTATTTCGCTCATAGGAATTCGGCCATTTGCACTCGCTTATATGGAAATGTTACTAAATTTTACATACGGGTGTGATAATTTTGTATACTTATTTTATATTTAAATACTTATTTACATCCTCAAATTCAAGTTTCCACCTTTCGCTCCCTTTACACCTGGCAGACTCGGCTTGCCACTTTGCCGCACAGTTAGTTGCGCTAACGACGTGGTGTCGACGAAAAGTCGCCCGCTCCGGAGGGAGTTTTGATTCTTTCGCCAGGGTTTTCACAAGCGGATCCTACTTTTCAATTTCAGCTTCCTCCTCTCACTTCCGCATCCTCTTCAGCAGAAATGAGTTGAGCACTCACAAAAAGCTAGGCGCCCGGGCTGGAGTTCCCAATCCTCAGCCTGGACTTTTACCTGTGGAAATAAAGATTTATCCCTATCCTCCGCCGGGAACGTCCGCTATCACCTTGCGTCCTCTTTGGAACTATGGGACGGCCATAGCCGTTGACCGCCCGCCGGCCGTAATGACCATAGCAGTTGACGTGCCCGGAAACACGAGTTCATTCATCGGACGCGAGTTCATTCATAGGACGCGGGTTCATTCATCTGGACGTCCGGAAGTGCGTTTCCAATCCCCTGGCAGTGCTTTTACGAGGAGGCATTAAGTCTCAAGTTCGATAGTGAGCAGAGAATGTTTGGTAAATTTATTTATTTAATTTATTTATGTATTTATTTACTTATTTATTTATTTACTTAGTTATTTATTTATGTATTTATTTATTTATTTATTTATTTGATGGTTTGTTTTTGAATTTATCTCCCGGCACACTGTGGGGCGTCTCCATCTACGCCGCCCGCTGCGACGGAAAGGAAATCGGCGTCGGTGGCGCTGGCCAACGCAGGCGACCAGTCTGTGGCGGGCAGCCAGCGGCGCCGACCAACGAACACCATGGGTGCAGCGCGGGCGGCGGCGCACCTCGTCATGCTCCTCGCGGCCGCGGCCGACCTCGCTCCCACGCCCGCAAGTGAGTACTCAACGCCCTCGCTTGCGAGTCTTCAGGATGCTGGGACCGTATTTCGATCCTGGACAAATCCCTTTTTCCACTACAAACAATCCGAAATACGCGTTTTTCAGATCCAACGCTTATGCCGCAGTATATGAAACAAAATCTGAAACTAAGCCGTGCGCACAAGAACAATCTTTTAGTAGAAACATCTTGCGCACAATACTGCAAAAATGTTGTTTGGCAATACAAGGTAAGTTGTATTTTATAATTCATTGCCAGAATTGAGTTTTAAGGTTGAAGGTGTATACCTTATATGAGAGTTTCTAAAAACTTTTTGTTCTTTCATTACTGATATTCGGTTCATATGTGCACGATTTTTATCAGTCGTGTAATAAAAATGAATAAAATATTCATAAGACATCACGACACCACGAATTAATCTCTGTAAATAATTATTTACTATTTGTATTTTCTAGCAATAAAGAATGCAGAGCAGTTACAAATTAAACGTAACTATGACGGTGGCGAAGTTTCCGACATAATATTCATGTGCATCAAACATTTTCGAATAAACCGGGCAGGGTGATTTTCAGCACAACATAAATTCACATGCTATAAAGTAAATTGCAACCAAATACTTGTTCAAGTGCCGAATGAATTTCTGAGTCACGTGACCATCTGGGGGATGATCATATCTTAATGAACTATTCCGAAACGTTTGCGCCAAGTTGTGTATTAAATATGGAAACATGAATCAAGGGAAGAACGAATATTTTATTATTAGGAATATTTACAAATATGAATAGAAAATAGTTTTGAATTTGTGATGTAACTAAAGAGAAAGAGATGATGAAAGTCTAAAAGCAAAGAGTGGAGCAGCAAAAACTATCATATTTTAAAAGTGTAACATTCCAGTAGTTGTCTATGATGAAGCCGATTCTAATTAAAAATTACAAAAGTTTTGGAACACAATCTTTTTCAAAATTCAAATGTATACAGAATTTGAGGGTTGAAGGGATACAAGTATTGATGAGTTTCAAAGATTGACGATATTCGAGATTTGGTGGCATATGTGGTTTGAAAGGATTAGAAAGTGGAAAGGATTTAGGAAAGGATCAGGAATTTAAAATTGGAGTTAATCGAAGCTAAGTCCCACAAAATACCTGCGCCCGCCATTTGCCATTCAATGTTGTGACACAGAGTACCTTTCGCTGCCATAGGAGGCAGGCGAGAGCACGTGGAAATTGGCGGAGTCATCGGTACATCCCTTTTTCCCGCACGCATTCTACGTGCGCCAACTGCGCCCCGACACCGCCTACGTGGTACGGGCCCTGCTCAAGCCCAGCTCCGGCCCCGCGTACACGGGCGACGAGGTACCCACGCTGGAAGCACGGACCTGCCCCGGTGAGTTCACTGCCGACGCTCACTAACTGCCGCGTGGCGCTTTGCGTAAAGAGTCTTACGGGAGTGAATGAGTGAATACCACTCACGACCACCAAGGCGCAGAACTGTCGACTTGTACAACAAATGTTTCCGTACAATGAAAATGAATGCCGAAGAAAAAGATTCAAAAAATATGGCGTACAATTTTTTAATGTTGAATTCTGCCATCCACCCAACATTAGGTGATTATTTGTGCCGAAAGGAAAATGAGTGATCAGTTTGAATTAGTTTGGATATAATTACAGTACATATATTTTTTAATTTAATTTAATTCAACCGTGCAGAGCGTAGGGAAATGCCTTCCTTTTTATTTATTAAGTATTAAAGCCTCTTCTAATAAAACTAGTAGTATTGCAGAACTCCTCGTATTAATTAGATTACACATTCTTCAGTTCGAGCTATCTTTTTGTTTTGACACACCGGTTACCCACAAACAGACAGACCACACGAACAGACAGTCGGGCAAACAGACGAGCATATAGACGAACATACTGGCAGACAGACAGACGGTCAGACAGAGAAAAAGACAGACAGAAAGACGGCCAGACAGAAAGATGGCCAGACAGAAAGACGGCCAGACAGAAAGACAGACAGACAGACAGACGGCCAGACAGACAGACGGCCAGACAGACAGACGGCCAGGCAGACAGACGGCCAGACAGACAGACGGCCAGACAGACAGACGGCCAGACAGACAGACGGCCAGACAGACAGACGGCCAGACAGACAGACGGCCAGACAGACAGAGACAGACGAACAGACATCGGAACTGCCGGAGATAGACGTTTGCCATAAGGCAAACAATTTTTCAATCAATCTTTTTTCGGTATCAAGGATGAACAAAACTTGGATTCTGATCACAAGAGTTAGTCGGACATGATTTGCTATGTATAGAAACAAGACATCTCCACTTTTTTGTCACCAGGGACTGGCAATAAGAGTTTTTCAGTCGAAATTTGCCTTTTCCCAGAGCCCGATTACAATACTTTCCCGTTTTACGAAGTAAGAATGAAATATAAAACTAAAATGATAAATATCACAAACTTTCTCGTACTAGTTAAGTTTTTATTTTGTATGGTCTGGGCTAGCTTTTCGGACTTGCCACATACTCTTGCCAACAGCCATCTACCGCCGCTCAAAGTACATTTTTTTAAAAAAACTTTCTCAATGTTTCGGTTTTCTAATGGTAGAACCGAAATATTTTTTTAGAATGTTAAAGAAGTGTAAAACCTCTATAGGAAAAATTTTTGTTCAGTTTCTTAGGCAATCTGTTGCAGAGATACGAGAAACGTGTTTTTCATGTGTTTTTAGCTTCTATTGCATTTATCAGACTGAAAAAATTGGAGAGACAGGCAAAAATAGTTCGATTTTAAGATACGATTCGTACATCTTGAATCCAATTCTAACGCACTAACTCAAATAGAAATAAATAAATAAATATTTGAAATGAACATATAGACGTGATAATGTTACAATGCTGTCTCATTTTCTTCCTTTTAATGTGCCTTATAACATTCTGTAACATATATTTTTTCGGATTTTCAAACAATGTGGACGATAGTGAAAAAAATTAAAACCAATTTTATAAGTTCAAACACTTGAAATTCGCGCCAAAATTTTTGATGATGAATGATCAGTAAAATTTTTTCACACATGTTTAAACAATTTATATTTAAATTATTGAAAGGTCTCATTGCCAAAGTATGATTTTACATATATATATATATATATATATATATATATATATATATATATATATATATATATATATATATTGTGACATACCAATATGTGATTGAATATGGTACAATATTTATTATCAATTGCGTAAATTATAGGGGATAAAAATATGTGAATATGCTAGCATAGCAACGGTAAGCGAGCCGTCGTCAATATCAACATCTTTATGCAGTGACAATCGCGGAGACGGCTAGTTCATTCTGTATAGAATTTAGGGATTGGCCGAAAAAGCAGTGACAGTCGTGAAAACGGCTAGTTCGTTTTTGCAAGAAATTTAGGGAGTGGCTAGGTTCGAAAGTACATCAAGTATTATCTGCAAATAAACAATCGAAAGATGGACCGAGTTTTGCAGGGCTGAAAGAATACGATAGGCATTCATTCTGACTGATGCCGTGGTCTTGAACGAATCGTACTCCAATTAATGTTAGGAGTTTTTTGGGGACTAGTAAGCATCTACTAGGGAATAGACATTGATAGAGCATGGAATTTGAATACTGTGTGACAGTAAAACTTAAAATATTTCACCTGAACGAGTTAGAAGGACATTGAGGGCTTAGGCGAAGTTATCAGTAATTGGACTGAAATGCTAGCAACAGATAGTGTATTGATCTGATGAACGGTGATTGAAGTGTGCTTCCGAGAAAAGAAGAGAGAAGATGGTATCTGGACCTGAGGACGGCGACGTCGGAGAAGAATGAAGATGGTCCAAAAGCGCGCGAAGTCGAATACGACATTATAAGGTTGGAACCGGTCATGACCAAGGTTTTTTTTTCATATTGGGTAAAATTATAAAATACCAAAATTGTTTAATAAATTTCCATGTTTTGTGAAATGACTACATGATTCTCATTGAGCCAATTCTAGTAACGAAGTAGCAAGAAAGAAATATATTTACTTTTCAGGTTCCACGACCACTCTGTATAGATGGCAGATCGGATAATAATCTATTAGCATACAATAGTGATTATTTCTATCAAACACATCGACCCAGGTAGCCGGAAACTAATTTATTATAATTAGAGTTGAAGGTTGACGTGTATTATAGTATTGGCGTAATCTTTTCCTGGCGCCCATTTGTACAAATTCGGAACGAATTACGTTAAAATAAATCGTCAATATATTCTGTTTATTTCAATATATATATATATATATATATATATATATATATATATATATATATATATATATATATATTGAGACGAGCTCTGATATGCGCCCCAGCGAGGAAGCAGAACCCCAGGCAAAAACGCCCAAGATAAATCGCGGGTGTTTACCACTTCGAATGTGGCGCGTTGGTACGTCATCGTCTGACGTCAGCCGCGGCTGAAGTCGGACGTAACGAGTGGTCGCCAATGATTTCTCGGGGCGATAAGCGCTGGAAAATTAAATCCTGCGATTGGCCCGTTGATAGAAAAACGAGGGAACAGTCTCCGAGGGGGGGAAGGGGTTCCCGGGAAACCGGACAGTCGGAGAAAGGCCGCCGGAGAGTTTTGATAGAAATCGCAGAACATTCTGAGACAAACCGCCGAACAGTCTGATAGAGATCGCCGAAGGGTCGAGTATACGATCATTACGTCGCAACTACGCCGCATCGCCAAAGCGGAAGGCTGAGGCGACATTCCTGGTGCAACACAGCCAAAGAAGCAAGTTTGTTGGGAACGGAAGACGGGCGTAGAGGCACGGCCGTTCTACGGGACGACCGGAGAAAATTGTACTACTTCACGGGCGAACGGAGGCAGCATCAAGCGAGCCAAGGAGCAGCGCGGACCGGCGAGCGTATAGCGCAGCGAGCTGGGCGAGGCCGAGCGTCACCGCGGCGCGAGCAGCCGTTCGCAGCGATAAGCAGCCGAGGTCGGTCACTGCGTTGGCCGAGGTCCAGGTTACGTGTTCCCCAATCGCCGAAGCGTGAGTACCCGTGCGACATTCAGACCGCGAGGTCGGAATATTTCCAAAGGTGTGATTAAAAAGGTATAACTAGGAAGTATTCTTGCCGAACGCTTAACACGGGAATTCAGTTCGATCCAACATAGTGGAACGAACAGACTGAAAGAACATTTTAGTGCCAAGATCAGTAGGTTTGCATAAACAATTAAATTGCCCGAGTATTGTAATTAGCGGGCAAGATATGATTTTTGAGTATTTAAGGTAGGGAGGTTATTGTTTATTTGCACAAGATGGAGCAAGAACGTTAATCCAGACTTAGGACTATAATTATAATAGAAATAGGATTGCAGTTTGTTTATTATAATCTAGTGTGTATGTGTATGTGCCTCTGGAAAAAGTTTAAGAATACATGCCTAATTTTACCAGAGCCATCCAAGTGTTTCATTAGAATTCGATCCGCCCTGTATTCTATCCATTGCAAGCTACCCCTTATTTGCCTCTCACAGGCAAGACGAACGAACAACCTGACAGGCCTGGCGTCGGAGCGACAGTAGGCTGCCGCACGGCGCTGGTAACGCCCGAGCGGTGCTTCACACCCTCAGGGCTAACGACCCCTGATCAAAGACCAGGTTGCATTGTGTGCGGCGCGCCGGAGGCCAGTCCACAGTCCACGGCGTGTGTTCCGTCACAATATATATAATCGAAATAAAATCATCCCCCTTTTTTTGTTATTAAAGCCGCATCAACATCTACGTGATTAGCGACCACTACTGGAGTTAACGCTGTGGTAACTGTGATGACGAAACGATATGATGATGATAAAGGGTGAAAGGACGAACACAAATACAACCATGCCCGAGGCGAGACTCGGACTCGTGATCCTTAGGTCCGAGATCGCTAAGACACTACTGCCTTAGCGATCTTTCCACCAATCGGCTATCCAACCCCTTTTGTTTTTAGATTTATGTATTATTTCTAATATAATTCAAATTACTCAGTTGTAGGTTTATTGATTATTGACAATTAGACAATCATAGGCAATTAATCATTGTTACAGTTTTTTCAATAGTTGGGATAATGCGTACCTTTATGTATAAACATTTTACTCAAAATTTCTGACGATTTGACAATTTGCGACAAGTAATGAGCGTCTGCCAAATAATAAATAATCGCAGCTATGTAGGTGCAGCATTCCAGGATGCGACTTCCGTTCGCACGTTCACAATAATATCGATTAACAGAAAGAGATAGATGGGCTCCTCAAGTTCACCGATTTTTGCTCGTTCTGCGCAGCGACAGTTTGCGTCACGAACCACGTGACCATAACACGGTTGAAAAGCGTGACGCACTTCGGTTGAAGAGCGAGACCAGACATTCGCTGCAACGTTACATGGAGAGCAAGAAGTGTTGAAAAACATTTTGAAAGTGGCGTAAAGTAACAGTTTTCGAGGGTGACAAACCAAAAATAACAGGATGAAGGAATAATTGAAAAAAATGCAATATTTCAAAATAAAAGGAAAACTGTGGTAATTATGGCATTTAAAATTCATTCTAAATATTATAACGCAAACTGGTGATTGAAGCTCGTTGGCTCAAGTCGGATACGCCCGAACCCACCCATCTCTTTCCACTATGGACAGTCCGTTTGAGTTTGGTTGATAAATCATGCAACACATATGAGATTTCGAGTTCATGTGTCGTGATTGAATCTATGTTTCAATATTGGTAAAAGCGTTTTTTCCTATCACATTCTGGCGCGTATTACAAATTTTTGAACTGATAAAATTGGTTTTAATTTTGTTTCACTATCGTCCACATTATTTGAAAATCTGAAAAAAAATATTATAGATTATTATAAGATCCATTCTAGGAAGAAAAAGTAAGGCAGTACTCCAACGTTATCACGTCGAAAATTCATTTCAAATTTTTTCTATTTAAATTTGGAATTAGAATTGGTTACCAAAAATATCTTAAAATTCAACTGCTTTTCCCCGTCTCTCCCATTTTTTTCAGCCTGATACATGCAATATAAGCTGAAAAACATAAAAAACACATTTTTCGTGGTATCTGTGCAACAGATTGCCCAAGGAGTTTGGTTTTTAGTGAAGCTACGGCAATTTTTATTCTTATACGTATGCGCACCGCGATTATAAATTTGGTTTTGGAGGCACTTTCCACCCCCTTATTCGGCTATATCCTTATTAGCCGTTTAAAAAAAAATGACGTTTAAGCGTTACTGAATATGCGACATTTGAAGCTCTTCTTCATAGAAATCTATTGAGTTTTCAAAAAACTTCACGGCAAATCGTTGAAGAACTTCTTCTCACAAATGAAATAATGAACAAAAATCGCTGGAAACGTGCATATTAACGGCGTGAGAGAGATTTCCGAACAAAAATATTTTTTTGAAAAAAAGGGGAATACAACAAAATGAATTTTATGTCATCGCAGTGTAACTTACACTATCCCTATAAAAAGTTTGAAGAAAAAAATTGAAACCGGTTTTGAGAAAACGGCGTTTGAGCGTTTCTAAAAATGTAGAATTTGAGCGTATTTTCACAGAAAATTTTGAGTTATTGTGAAAATTTATGAGACATTATTTGAAGCACATATACTCATAAATGCAATAATATGAACAAACTGTCGCTAATAAAAATGTTAACAACGTAAGAGACAAATAAAAAATTACATTTCTGTAATTTTTGAAAAAAACAAAGTATAGAACAAGATGACGTTTATTGAATATTACAGACTACAAGTAGCATTATCCCTTCTAAAACTGTTAAGAAAAAAATTGAAACCGTTGTTGAGGAAATCCTGTGTTTTTAATTGTACACTACACTTAATATTGAGCGCAAACTACTAAATTTTTCAAAACATATACGTAAACTAGACTAGTGAACTATGAAGAAAATATTTTAATTAAGGAAAATTCTCTATCTTCATTTTTGTAGTTGTAGGAAGACGCCGAATAATCCAAACTTTCACAACTATCAAAAATTCAGATTTAACAGTGAAAATTTTCAGACCAATGCCACTTTTGTGAGTGTATTTCATTATAATTATTCGAGAAATTGAAAGACAACATTTGGATTCTCTTTGGAAAAGAATTTAAAAATCCTCAGAGGCCTCGCGTAAAGTAACGCCACAAAAATTAATGAATCTTTTTCCAAATCGCAGAGCTTCTACTGGCGCCAGATTAATCGGGGAATATTCAATTTGGAAAAAATATTACGAATAATTTAGGGGCTAGTGTTGTTCACGGACTGACAAATGGACAGACAGACGGACGGACGCTCTGAAAAAAAAAACAACAACTAATTTTCTCTCATTTTCCAACGATTTCTAAAATGTGAATACATAACGGGTTAGGTGAAGTAATTGACTATACATTAGGAGAAGTTTTATCTAATTTTTCTGTATCAAGGCCCCACAATATGAATTTGGCAGTAAAACGTACGTATATGATAAAGTGATAAGTGAATAAAGTAGGATATCCCAACAGCCGTCCAATTTGAAGAATCTGTGTATAAACTTGGCGGAGTCCGTCTGGCTGGAAGCGCGCAGAACACCAAGTAAGTGAATGAGTCAAAGATAGAATGGAAGTGAATGAATGAAATTTATAACAGAGCAGCTGACTCTCGGGCAAGACCGACACGCGTGAATGAAGGAATAAATATGATCCAATGAAAGTGAATAAATGAATGAATGAAATGCTGTCTCACAGAGAAGCCGCCGGCCTATGTATTCACTCAGCAGAGACAGACTGGACGGAAGGGCTTTGGAGTGCATGAATGAATAATTGTGCGAATAAATGAGAATAAATGAAATGCAGAAAAGAACAACTACCGCTTAGAACTAACTACTGGCACAGGTGGCGGAGCACGGATGAAGATTGATTGATTGATTGACGTTTTCGTGTTTCCGGGCGTGTCAACGGCGTTAGTCATTGGTCCCGTAAGTGTAGTGCATTTTTTCTCGGGAGATGGCGGTGATTTTCCTCCGCTGGATGGCGAGATCCGGCGCCGACGTACCGTCTAGTGGGGTTTCCCCCTTACCAGGACTCTCCACCAGTGGGGCACCGCTCCAGCCGGGACAAGCTTTAAGCTTTCGACTGGTCTCCCGGAATATGTGCTAGTGCATGTTAGTGTAAGTGTGTGTGTGTAAGGGGAGAGGATAGGACAAGGAAGAGGAAGGAAAGATCTCGCGCGGTCCGTGGCCCGTTTATTTGGGTACTGTTCCGGCATTCGCCTGGGGTTGATCGGAGAAACCACGGAAAGCTACCGATCAAAGCATCCGGCCGCCAGAATTCCCCTCCTGACAGCAACTGAATTCGTCCTAGCTGATGAACTATTATCGAAAATCCTGCCGCCCGTCAGAACTCGAACCTAGGACCTCCCGATCAGAGGCGCTGCAGTGATATCAGTTGATGCACTGAGCAACCACTCCCGGTACGGATGAAGAGAGAGATAGACGAAAAATATTAAGATGCACACTTTGCGCTATGATAGTGGTGCACTGGACCACAATAAAAGAATGAATGGTCGACTGAAAGACGAAAAGTAAATAAAAAAACGAATAAAATGCTCGCCAACAGAACACGCCCTCCTTCGTGGGAGTAGCAGCAACCGCTGCCCAGCACTCGGCGGGACCCGCCTTGTTACAAGGGCGTTAGACACCAAGTGAATTAATATATTAGCCAATAAGTGATGTGTGAAATGTTGTCCTACAGAGCAGCTGGCTCTGGGAGTGCAGAACCTGCGCGCGCACTCGGCGGGGCCCGGCTGGCTGGAGGTGCGCTGGACGCCTCCGGCGAAGGAGGCGTGCCAGAGCCACTTGGCCTACGAGGCGCGCTACGCGGTGCAAGGGAAGACTCTGGGCGAATGGAGACATTTGGGCTACTACGAGCGTAACCATCGGGTGACTTTCATCCCTACGCATCCCTGCGCAGTGTGGCCCGGAGAGTTCTGCGCGCTCTTCACCGACCTCGTCAAGGCCGGCGAGCAGCACGTCATCGAGGTGAGCCTCTCTGTTCACTAACACACAGAACGATGCACTAGATGTCACCGATGTATCTCTCAACACTGTGGATAAGCGTATTAATCCTTTTACTTTCTCATATATACGTATATACGGGTAATATACGTAGTATAGAGAAAGTGATGTAATGTCGCTGAAAATTGATTTCGAGATTTCAAGGGAAACACACGTTTTGGGGTTCTCTGATACCTGAAGTGTTTTTTTTTCAAAACGTTTGTCCGTCCGTCCGTACGTACGTACATCCGCACGTTTTATGGCTGCCCGACTGTGAGTCCGCCCGACTGTCCGTCCGCCCGACTGTCCGTCCGCCCAACTGTCCGTCCGCCCGACTGTCCGTCCGTTCCACTGTCCGTCCGCCCGACTGTCCGTCCGCCCGACTGCCCGTCCGCCCGACTGCCCGTCCGCCCGACTGCCCGTCCGCCCGACTGCCCGTCCGCCCGACTGCCCGTCCGCCCGACTGCCCGTCCGCCCGACTGGATTGTCGGGCCGAATTTCTTAGATAAATCCTCTCCTCGCTTCGCGAGTTGGGAATTTATCCACAAAGTACAAAGCACTCGTGGTATTACCTATGATTTTTTTTTTCTTATTGCAATGTGGTCATGAAAAACAGCTCTAATAATAATGTCATTTTCAATTTTTCAAAATAATGAGTATTTTGTGCGAAATGGTTTGTCAACCATATGCCATTTTTATGTTCTTTAAAAAAATTTTCTTAAAAACGGCACAAATTGTTTTGAATAAATTGAGATCTCAGATAGCATAAAAGACACTTAAGACGAACAGGTGTCATGTTAGTTGAAATGCCTGGTTTTACGAAAATTTAAAAAAAAAAATGGCCTCATCCTACAGCTTCAATTGAGAGGATACAACTTTTTTCTTATTGAAATGTATTTATCAAAAACAAATCTTCAAATAAGGTCCTATTGAATTTTGGAAAATATAACTATTTTTTGTGTACTTTTGCGACGAACAGAATCGTCCACTACAAATTTAATGTGCTTCGTCTTCGGCGTCTTTATACAAATACAATTTTGAGATATAATTTCTTCTTAATGACATGTGTTTATCAAAACAGATCTTCAAATAAGGCCTGGGATTTAGGCGCTAGTAGTGTTCACAGACGGCTGGCCGGATGGACAGACAGACAGACGGACAGACATGAAAGACAGACGGACAGATGGATGGACGGACTTTAAAAAACACTTTCTGTATTAGAGGATTCCAAAACGTGTTTGTGTTGAAATATCGAAATCGATTTTCCGCAGCAATACATAACTTTCTCTATACTACGTATATAACACCCGTAAATGGGTATGTATACCAGAAAATAACTTGAGATGCTACAGAATGGCACAAACTTTCTCGTAGTAACGTTTTCTAAATTCCTTGGTGAGGACTGGCTTTACGGACTTGCCCCATCCTCTTGCTAGCTGACATCTATCATCACCTAAAATACATTTTTTTGACATTTTGTCAACTTTTCGGTTTCCTTATAGTAGAACCAAAAGATTATTTTACAAATATTAAAGAAAAGCGAGACCGCTTCCTAAATGGCTATTTTATTTGAAAAAAAGTGAAGCCTTTTTAAGAAAATGGCGACTTCGCATTACTATAAATGCGAAATTTCAAGTTCCTTTTCACAGGAATCTATTGAGTTTTCGAAGAACTTCATTTTAAGTCATTTCAAGCACTTCCACACATAAATGTAATAATGTATACAAATCAATTGAAATCTGCATATTAACAGCGAGAGAGACCATTCAAAAAAATTACATTTGTGTAGCTTTTAAAGAAACAAAAGAATACCCCAAAATGAATTCTACACCATATTAAACAGTGCAATTAGCACTATCCATTAGAAAAATTTGAAGAAAAAAATTGGAGCCATGTTTGAGAAAATAGAGTTTGTGCTTTCCTGAAAATGCGCAATTTTGAGCACATTTTTATAGAAAACTGTTGACTTTTCGAAAATCTTCATTTGAAAATATTTAAAACATATGTTGTCATAAATATAATAATGCGAAGAAATTGCCTCTAATGTAAATATTACCGACGGGAGAGACAAGTCAAAAAAATTACAATTTTGTAGTTTTAGTACCGGATAGGCGGACGGACGGATGTTTTTGAAAAAACAAAACAAAAATACGCACTTTTGGGTATCATTCGGTGTCATCACATGTAGTTTAGTTGAAATCTCGAAATCGATTATCCACAGCATTACTTAACATTCTCTATACTACATATAATACTCCGTATTACACGAGAAAGTAAAAAACAACAATACCAAAATTTCAGTTATTGAGTAAAAACCAATCCTGCTATAGTTAATTTAAATTATCATTTAAGAATTGTCATTTAAGTTTAGTTTGTCGTTTAATTATCATTTAAGTATTTCAGTATCTTTTACTTGCACAAATGTGCGAAATTTTCGCAGAGATTCAGCTAGTAAGATTAAAAGCGGAAGGATATACATCCTGGACTGCATCTCCTTCCGAAAGCAACGGAATGTAAGAAAGCTTCCAACCGTGAATTCGGCCTCCATATTAATCACTACACCAATGACTTGAATCGACTCCTGCGGTGCGCAGGTGCGGGTGAGGCGCTACGGCGAGAGGCCACGGGTGCAGGGCCCGTCGAGTAGGCTGGTGATGAGCGCCGACACCGCTTGCATCGTCACCAACTCGTGCGGGATCATCGGCGCCGCAACGCCCAGCAAGGTCCTCACCACGCCGACGACACTCGCCGCGGTATGTACACACACCTGGTCGACAATCGCCGCTCCTCGGAACATTGTTGAGTCCCGACGTCCATTGTATTGTCGTAGCTAGGAAGAATTAAATCGCTGTGTGGAGTAGAATTTTAGTGGCCGGCAGCTGTGATGTTGATTGATATTTTCGTGTTTCCAGGCGCGTCAACTGTTTTGGTCATTAGTCTCGTAAGTGTAGTAAATGTTTGTTCTCGGGAGATGGCAGTGATCTTACCCCACTGGATGGCGAGATCTGGCGCCGACTTATCGCCGGCTAGTGGGGTTTCCCCCTAACCAGGACTCTCCTACCAGCGGGACAGCGCCCCAGCCGAGACAAGCTCTAAGTTCCCGAACGGTCTCCCGGAATATGTGGTAGTTAAGTGCATGTTACTGTAAGGGGTTAGAAGAGGACAAGGAAGAGGAAGGTAAGATCGCGCGCGGTCCATGGCCGTTTGGTAGGGTATTGCTCTGGCATTCGCTTGGTGTTGATCGGAGAAACCACGGAAAACTACCGATCAGAGCAGCGGCCGCTAGAATTCCCCTCCAGACAGCGACTGATTTCGACCTAGCTGAAAAGGTAGTGTCGAAAATCCTGCCGCCGTCGGGACTCGAACTTAGGACCTCTCGGTCAGAGGCGCTGCAGTGACAGCATTTGATGCACTGAGCTAGAGCTCTGGGTGCCAACCCCTTCGCCTGGCTTGCGCCGTCCACCTGGCAGAAGCCAACGCGATTGAACTTTCCTCATCCGAGAAGAAATAGATGAAACTTTTGTCGTCGATGATCTGTTCGCCAGGTTAATTGTAAGGTTTTCTCCGTAATCTTTTTTTTTCATTCAGTTAATTCAATACTTCTTTTTTGTGATTACATTCTGTTCACGGTAATGTTTTTTCCTTAGTTTAATTAATATCCTCATCTTTCTTCCATTCTTGACATTTATAGTAATAATGATACGGAAAATACAGGTAAGTAGTATTTGTGTTTTTGCCGCAACGCCCACCCAATGGCTACCCGAACAGCTATTCAAGGGAAGGAGGTTGAACTGGAGTGTTTTTAGGCGGGCGGTTGCGATATTATAATACAGAGAGAGAAGTGTCAAAAATGACAAGTTTAGTGTGGAATCATCAACACTGGGCACAAGGGGGAGAGGCGAGATATAAGTCAATATTTGAAGGAGAACTGTTTATAGTCTGTGATGAATTTTGATAGTGGTTTGTTAATCTTTTATAATATAGGTCTGTATGTATGTAAGATGATTTGCAATTATTGAGTTCAATTTTATCATATTTCATATAAACACGTGACGCAATTTTTTCAGGTCCATCACGTACCCAATCGCCTGATGGCTCTGTGTTTCGAATGCAGTTCATCAATTCAGTCCAGTTCCAATATTGGTTGAATTGTTTTGTTTGTTTTTGTTTTTCATATATAGAAAAACATGAACTTTTATCTCGAATTCGAAATAATATTAATTTTTAAATCGAAGGCTTCCGCGGCCAGAGCCATGATCTGGGCTGTCCGTGTGACGTCCGTGTGCCCAGCCCTGAAGAGGACCGCAATTTGTCGGTCGAAACGTCGGCACCTCAGCCTTCGACCAGGCGCCACGCGGAGAGCCCAGATCAATATTAATTTTGTTTGTATTTTTGTAGTTTTTATGATCTTTCTTCGCGTCACCAATACTCAAAATATCATTTTTGCTTCTTCATTTTGAACAAATTTTGGAAATAATCGACAGAATATGATGATAATAACGATAAATAATGTAAATATATTCTCAGTTATACCTGATGAAGGGGACCAAAAAGTCTCTGATAGTTTTGTAAATCTTTATTGAACTAAATTATAAACTAAATTTGGATTTATTTATTTGTGGATGTTCTAAATTCAGAAAAGAAACAGAAAAATATTAGAAAATATATATTTTATTAGTGAAAACCAATGAAAACATGTATCATGATAATGTTCTTGTTTGAAAAGAAAGTGTGAGTTGTGTGTGTTTGTGTGTGATGATAGGTGACGACGACAAATGCGACGATGCCACCGCCGACGAAGATGACGACTACGCCGCCGACGACGACCCAGACCTCGATCCCGATCCCGACGGCCCCGCCGACGACAACGCCGACTTCGTCCCCGTCGCCGTCGCCGTCGCCACCCGACAGCCCCGAGGGCGCTGAGGGCAAGGAGTCCCCTCCGCCCGCTGCGTGTGCCGCATCGGGGCCTACGGGCGACACCGCATTCTACCGCCTGGCGCCGCTCTTCCTCGCCCTCGCACTGCTCGCCCTCGCCGCGCTGCCCGCAGCCTTCTTCTGGGGCAGGAAGACCAGGTGAGTCCTCTTTGGCCCACGCGGCACAGCCCCGCCTCCACCCTGCCTCGCCTCTGCCTCACCTCCGCCTCGCCTCTGCCGCGCCTCTGCCGCGCCGCTGCCTCGCCTCTGCCTCGTCTCTGTCTCGCCTCCCGCTTCTGCCTCGCCCTGCCTCTCTGTTCTCGCCTTCTGCCCTTCTGCCTCTGCCCCGCCTCTGCCCCGCCTCTGCCCCGCTTCTGCCCCCTCTGCCCCGCGTCTGCCCCGCCTCTGCCCCGCCTCTGCCCGACCTCTGCCCCGCCTCTGCCACGCCTCTGCCCCGCCTCTGCCTCGCCTCTGCCCCGCCACTGCCCCGCCTCTGCCCCGCCACTGCCGCGCCTCTGCCGCGCCTCTGCCTCGCCTCTGCCGCGCCTCTGCCCCGCCTCTGCCTCGCCTCTGCCGCGTCTCTGCCTCGCCTCTGCCGCGCCTCTGCCGCGCCTCTGCCTCGCCTCCGCCTTGCCTCTGCCTCGCCTCTGCCTCGCCTCTGCCGCGCCTCTGCCTCGCCTCCGCCTCGCGTCTGCCTCGCCTCTGCCTCGCCTCTGCCGCGCCTCTGCCCCGCGTCTGCCCCGCCTCAGCCCCGCCTCTGCCCCGCCTCTGCCCCGCCTCTGCCCCGCCTCTGCCCCGCCTCTGCCCCGCCTCTGCCCCGCCTCTGCCCCGCCTCTGCCCCGCCTCTGCCCCGCCTCTGCCCCGCCTCTGCCCCGCCTCTGCCCCGCCTCTGCCCCGCCTCTGCCCCGCCTCTGCCCCGCCTCTGCCTCGCCTCTGCCCCGCCTCTGCCCCGCCTCTGCCCCGCCACTGCCGCGCCTCTGCCGCGCCTCTGCCTCGCCTCTGCCGCGCCTCTGCCCCGCCTCTGCCTCGCCTCTGCCTCGCCTCTGCCGCGCCTCTGCCTCGCCTCCGCCTTGCCTCTGCCTCGCCTCTGCCTCGCCTCTGCCGCGCCTCTGCCTCGCCTCCGCCTCGCGTCTGCCTCGCCTCTGCCTCGCCTCTGCCGCGCCTCTGCCCCGCGTCTGCCCCGCCTCAGCCCCGCCTCTGCCCCGCCTCTGCCCCGCCTCTGCCCCGCCTCTGCCCCGCCTCTGCCCCGCCGCTGCCCCGCCTCTGCCCCGCCTCTGCCCCGCCTCTGCCCCGCCTCTGCCCCGCCTCTGCCCCGCCTCTGCCCCGCCTCTGCCCCGCCTCTGCCCCGCCTCTGCCCCGCCTCTGCCCCGCCTCTGCCCCGCCTCTGCCCCGCCTCTGCCCCGCCTCTGCCCCGCCTCTTCCCCGCCTCTGCCCCACTTTCTGCCCCGCCTCTGTCCGCCTCTGCCCCGCCTCTGCCCCGCCTCTGCCCCGCCTCAGCCCCGCCTCTGCTTCCGCCCTCTGCCCGCTTCTGCCCCACCTCTGCCCCGCCGCGCGCCTCTTCCGCACCTCTTCCCCGCCTCTTTCCGCCTCTGCCCCATCTCTTTCCACTCTTCCCCGCCTCTGCCCCGCCTCTGCCCCGCCTCTGCCCCGCCTCTGCCCCACCTCGTCCCCGCCTCTACCCCGCCTCCGCCCCGCCGCTGCCCCGCATCTGCCCCGCTTCTGCCCCGCATCTGCCCCGCATCTGCCCCGCATCTGCCCCGCATCTGCCCCGCATCTGCCCCGCATCTTCCCCGCATCTGCCCCGCATCTGCCCCGCATCTGCCCCGCATCTGCTCCGCATCTGCCCCGCATCTGCCCCGCCTCTGCCCCGCCTCTGCCCCGCATCTGCCCCGCATCTGCCCCGCATCTGCCCCGCATTTGCCCCGCCTCTGCTACGCCTCTGCTACGCCTCTGCTACGCCTCTGCCGCGCCTCAACGTTGCTCTAGTTGATGTCTTCTCTGCAGGTGGGTTGCAAGCGAAGCGATGGCGCAGCACATGGTGCCCGTGTGGCGGCGGCAAGCGGGGGACGGCGGTTCGCAACCGGGTAAGGGGGTGCCGCTGCGCTGCAATGCCTGGGATCACTCGCGACTTACGACGGAGAGCCCATAGCGCTGCTCTTCATGAGACTGTCGCGTTGGGTCACACCTTCCTTAAGGACCTAATGCTTTTCGCCTCTTAAAAACTTTAATTCTATTATTGCCGTTATTCAGACAACGCAACTAAAGCGATGAAAGAAAAGTCTCTCTTAATTGCCGGCATCCGTAAATGGTTTGCTGTCAGCCGTCTGTTACGAACAATCGAAATAAATGAACTGCAGCTAAAGGTGGTGGATGAGTTGTCATACTACAAGGAAAGTTATTATTTGTATTATTGTTATAATGACGAAAATCATTGATGGACACTCGACCGATATCAGAAATTACGGAATTGGTTAGTCATTCGCTTTCAATCAACCTAATGGCATTAATAACCTTATTCCAATAACGCTCCTTTATGTCTGACGGGGTATGCGCCTACTATCTTTTTAGTTGCCCATTGTGCCTAAATTTCTATTTAATCTTTTACCTAATAATTGCCCTAATGATGTAACAAAGCTGCCCTGTCATGATAAAATTTATTAGTGGTTCCGATACACCGTCTATTCAGATATTCGTTGATGACAAATTTACGTAAATTAATTTAGTTTCTCCACACGTGTGATTGAGAATTCTTTTTATTACCACCAGGAATGATAATACTTATTTCAAGTTAAAAACATTTCCGTCTGTATTCTGCTGCAAAACATACATACCACATCTAAACATGACAATTGATAAGTACAATTCCAAAAAAAATGTATCATGAAACCCTCGTTATTATTGTGTGCTGTTTTGTCTGTAAGTTGCATGCATAACCATATCACTCTCAAATACTGTTCACTGTTTAGTCACTTTCCTTTCGTGTAGCCTCTTCCTTCTTGAACGTCAATTAGTAATCCATTCCAATGAATCTGGTCCAGACAAATGACATCTACTTCCTCCACACATGCGATCATAATTCTATGTCTATTTATAACATTTCCCTACTAATTACTCATTTGCAATCATTACTAATTCGTAAACACATTTCTGCACCCGAATACTACCGCATCAGAATAGCATCTGCATCCGCTCCTCACGGCGTAAAAAAATCGTCTGCCCCATTTGTTTGTCTAACGTGTCCTGTCTTCTTCCTTGCGTGAAATCGTACCCAAGTACATTTCTCTTTCGTCATAGTGTACAGGCCATCCCCTTTCCCGCAGATATTCTAATATTTAATTGATACCTGGCACCATGGCACTTTATTTGTTAATTATTGGGTTATTCATTCGTAACGTTTTCCTCATTTACTTTCTCACTCAAGGAAATTGCTCAAGTGTCTTATCACTGTTTTTATTTACCAATATATTCTCTATTTTCCTCGCTATCAATTATGTATTCTTATTATTCCATTCCCTTGTATTATTATTATTTACTATTCGATCCTTTGCTTCTCTTGTCGCCCATTGTTGTTGTTCTGTTTATATATTTATTCGAATTTATCGTTTCTATTAACACACTCTTGAGATAAAATATAGCAAAAGATCCAACCAAAAGAATTACATTTTCACCACAAACTTGGGTGAGTTTAATTGCAGCCACTCGGTGAGACAGAGATTCCACGAGGTTGAGGAAATTATTCTGCAGGCACCACAAGCGCTTCACCAGTCTTTCATATGGCGTACAATTCTGTGCGGTGGTGATATATCTCGAATCTGCTTCTGATGTCGAGCCACAAATGATGGGTTCATATTCGGGCTCCTCGAAGGACACAACATAAATGAAAAATTCTAGTAATATTCAATGAACTAGTCTTTCATATTCCTTGCAAAGTCGAATTGGGCATTATCCTGTTGGAAATTGCTGTAATTCACATAACATTCAGACTTTGAATAGATATCAGGAGCAAGGAAAATTAATTTGACCGCCTTTACTTCCTATCGGATAAATGGATTTTAGTTTTAGTAGGTACTGGATTTATTTCGACAACATCGGATTTCTATCAGAGACAACACAGAAAACGTAATCGGCACTTCTTTCTCGTTTCTTCGGTTCGATTTGCCGATTTTGGGGCAATAAAACCATTTCAAAATTCATTCTGAACTTTGTTCACAGAATTTCTAATGTGAATGTTGGTAGCTTGCTTTTGGCCTCAAACAACTCGTAGTATATACTCCTCTATTCTACTTGAAAACCCTTAATACTTACTCTATGGGCATGATTGCAACTGTTTGTGAATTTATACTCAAGTAATATTTTGTATTATTTAACTTAATGATAATTGCGTTGCTATTGTCCGTATTGTTTTAGAAAATGTATTGCTTCATTCGAAGTTTTGGACAGCTGGAGTAATTGAAACCTGGAAGTTTCTCTTTGAATTCGAATTGACAATATGTTTAGAGCATTCAGTTGGGCAAGTGATTTGCTATTAAAAGCAGCTCATTCGATTATTTACAAAAATGATCTTTTCTGCATTTGTTCAAAATTCAGCGAATCCATCATAACCTCAGAAAGGAATTCAGTTCAAATACATACGTCTCTCACCTAAAATGTGACACAAAAAGTATCTTATTCCTGTTAACTGGCTGTAGAACCGAGTAGCTTTGTTTCTCCTTTGAAATGGGAATGGAATGAGTTGGTTTTGATAGTAAACGCCTAGAGGTTCTAAATGGAAATTAATTGTGAGGTCTACTTTGGCACAGTGCTGGGCGAGGACGGAGGTGAACCCGATGGCCTGGAAATCAACGCGAAGCCCAGCGCGTTGCTGTAAATGGATCAGCACCGCCGCTTCTCCTGGGCGAAGCTGCCACCAAAAAAGGAATCGCTTCTCTCCCGCGCGCATGTCGCCGCCATCATAGCCACACACCAAAGGCGACATAAGCACAATTCTATACACACAGGTTAAGGGTGACCGAAGCAAAATTTCTCTTTTCTTTTTCCTGAATTTTGTTGTGCACCATTGCAGATCGCCAAGTCCTCCTCGCCTCCTGTTCTGACAGGGACGGGTTGAAAACGGGAGTTCCCCCTCGGTGAACCAGTCCGGATTTGGCGAGAAAATTATGATGGACTGAGATTTATGGGAATGGGAAGATGATGAGAAGGAAAGATCTCGCACGGTCAGTAACACGTTACACGGGGTGCTTTTTCGGCATTCGCAGGGAAGGGATCAGGGAAACAACCGTTCTGCCAATCAACATTGATCCCGCCATAAGCTCACTGATGTACATGACACGAAGTAAAAAAGTTATAATTTGATGTCGGTTCCCCTTAAACGGTGGAGACTTTATTGTCAGAAACGGTATTATTTTCTTTCTAATATAAGCTGGTTGAAAAACCACTAAACAATTACACAGAAATACAACTGTTAACTAAGGTTGAGATTTTACTTATTTACGTAACAAAATGGAAATATTTTACACATTAGGAAAGAATAAGAAGGAATTTTTTTCGTTAAGAAGAAAGTATGAAAATAATACCGCCCTCTTCTGTACAGAGATATTCTTCGTAAATGTCTCCTTAATGCATTTAATTATGTTAACTACATCAGTTATTTTGTTAATTACTTACTTGCTTACTTACTGAAAAAGCTAATGAATATAATTTTTAAGAAACGTGTTATATTAGTTTCCCTTTCTTCACTTTCATTATTCCAAAACACATTGTAACATATTGTGAGTAAAATTGGAATAAAATGACCGAATAAGTTTTGAATATTTTCATTTGTCATCTTCACCATTTTTACAACACCCAGAAACATTTAACAACACATTTTTACACATTTAACATTTTACAACACAGAGAAACATTTAACTGTCTTTCTAGAGGATGGAATAATCTAATAAGCTGTTCAACATTTATTTGTGTAGACACCGGTTTAACCCACGCAAAGAGTGAAGAACTTCCTTCATTCTTCAATAAATATCAACCTGGTCCTTTCAATTAAAAGTAAAAAAAATAGATTCGCTTTTGCCAAAGTTTCGAAATAGAGTATCAGACTATTGGGTGAGAGGGGTGCTGTAGTGAACATTTTCCATTCAGAATGCTATAACTTAAATTCTTTCTTTAATTTAAAATACATCCTCTGCCTGCTGCATACCTTAGTATTTCATCATTACTTTTCTATATAAACAGTCATAATATTTTATTCTCCTTGGAAGTTAATTTGAACCCACACAAAAATAGTTTGTTTTTTTTCATTTGTATTTTGAATATATTTTAACTCAACAATATTTTATTACAAAGAGTTCTGAAGGCTTATCTATGCAATGTAAAGCATCCTTCATTACTTCCTCACTGACATTGCATCTTTGGGTTATCCTAACATATGTTCTGACCATCTGAAATGAGAAAGAAGAAAAGTAATTAAGAAAGATAGCATTTACTTATTTATAAATTAATGTCTACAAGGGTACAGATTATAATGGTTCGATAATCTTCAGAACAATTATATTTAAGCTCGGGATTGCATTGAAACAAGGAACCTGTAAAGGTTTCCTGCTCAATACTGGGAGGATAGTGTAGCGTCATGCACTAACGTATTTGCAACGAACGGCCGCGTGGCATAGCCGACGCTAAGGCGCCACGCGTTAGCCTTTGTTTAGGAGCGGATGTGACGTCGGTGGGAAACCCTAGGAGGCAGCATGGTGGGGGGAAGGGCGAGCGTCAGCCCTGGCGAGCGGCGAAACGCTCTCTTGGTTATGAGTTGCGGTACGGTACGGATCGGACGGTCTGGGTGGGCGCGGGCCGCGAGCTTGGCAAGAGCCGGCAATGTGTTGCCGTACAGAGGCCGACTCGAGGACGAGTCGTAGGTGGGTTGCGGCGCTTCATGCCATCTAATGCTTGAGATTAGTCCATAGTTATGTGGTAGCCGCAACGGGAAATTACTCCGTGTGGGGATATTAGTAATTACGTTATTTTGTAATAAGGTGGTGGACTGATGATACACCTCTAAATTACTAAACCCACACTCGTCTGTGTTATTATTGCAACTGCATGACGCCACATTAGTGTCCTCAAGACAATGTCCACGTTAACCCCCCTCCATTTTGAAGATTTTGTGTCAGTTTTACTTTATACTAAAATGAAAAATACTTTTACTATGTGTAGAA
Organism: Teleogryllus occipitalis; assembly: GCA_011170035.1. Taxonomy (NCBI): domain Eukaryota; kingdom Metazoa; phylum Arthropoda; class Insecta; order Orthoptera; family Gryllidae; genus Teleogryllus; species Teleogryllus occipitalis. The sequence goes on along the minus strand of BLKR01004836.1, from coordinate 65,863 downwards.
GATAACTAAAACATTAACATTTTTATGAAGTACAATTAAAAGGAATAATTTTAGAACAAAATTATTTATTTCTTTAATAGAATCGCAACTCTTTCGAAATAATTCAGAAAGCACTCTTTGTAACATTACACAATGTCCACTGAAAATCTACGGGCCAAAATTGGCTGGCTTGGAGGGCTATGTGGCCAACATCAAATTGAGTTTTCCATTTGCCGCACTGGTGCGCACTCAGGACAGCCTTCGTGTTCCATTCGACCGCTAGGGCGCACCAGTGCAAAGAAGCGCATGTCCCATTTGCAAAATGGCATGGAACCAGGGCGCAATCGGGGCGCCCTAAACTGCACTCACGATCGCGTCAGAGCAGTCCAGTGCACCGGGCTATTGTGAGGTTAGGTACGGAAGTTATCCATGCTGATTTGGATTCGTGGTGAATTTGTGAAGTCAATTGAGGATCTGCTGTCACGCAGGGATACTTCGAATGACGGAGTAAATTATATTTTTCAAGAAATGTCTTAAAATACTTTTTGTAACTTACGCGAAGTTCTGAAAATCAGTTTGGGTTTTTCTAAAATTTAACCTTGATGTTAACAAATTCAATGTTATTTAGAAACGAAAGTGCAGGTACGCTTAAATTACGAAACGTTATTAAAGTGAAAATAAAAATAGTGACCCTTACAAAATCATTCAAATATATGTGTCAAGAAATGTTTCTCGCACACCCATACATATACCAGCGGAAACGCTCATGTTAATATTTTTATGGTTTTCAATAACCAAACATTTCTGCAGAAGCCCTTCGGCTCAGAATCTTGTGTACTATTGTATTTCGATCACTGACAAATCACGAAAAATGAAATTACGACACATACGCATTTGATGTTTTCGTGGTTTTTAAATAAAGAAATGACACGTTAATATTTTATTAATTAAGAAGTAAGAATTTTCCAAAATACATCATAAAAATTATAACAACGAACATTGTTCAAAATTATTATTATTTGCGTTTCATCAGTGTGCCAGACCAAGAACAGCTGTCTATAATCTCACCCCGTAGCGCACAAGCACTGACTCAGATCCGGAATCCTTTTCAATCGTAGCTGCCCTTGACGGGTGTGGGGCAGCACTTTTTAGAAGCGGTGACTTTTTGCACTGTACTATGGTGGGTTTCAGTGCAACGAATGGAAAACGCTATAAGAAATAATTTTGACAGATTTCGTGTGTTACCTATGAAATGATCGCATTTCTCCACATCACCTCTGTCTGTAGTTGTCGTTTTCTCTAGCAACCACAGAATTGTCATAAAAATTCATAATGACGCTTCCAAATGTGAAAAATATTTTATAACAATATGATTTAAAATGCACAAATAGTTCAATATTAATGTTCTTTTTATTACCAGTAATGCATACACACGTCTTGTGTATTAATATCACATTATGATCACAATCAATGACAAGAAGGCCATCCTGGATAACCGAAAAATATAGTTATATGGTTATATAACGTAAACAGGGTTATATTAAAGTCTCATGACGTTCGTGGTTGTTCAATATAACTATAACAAAAACAATAGAATATACAAATTATTAGGGGTTTTACAGTAATCACCCTCACAGATTAGAACCGGAAAAGTATTCTGGCTCTCCTTTGCCTTCCCAAAGATCTTCTTCCAAAAGGTGAATGCACTTTTTACTTTCCAAATAAATCATATGATCGGCTACTTTGTTGGAGCAATCGGATCATTGTGCGGCTACTTTGTTGGAGCAATCGTGTAATTTTGAATTTATCTGGAAACGCGACCAACGTTTCGCAGGGTAAGACTAGAAATGTAGTTGCCAACAGGAGTATATTGCGTTGTGGACTCTAAAATGCTCGATTACCTTCCAGAAAGATCGGGAGAAGTGGTGAGGAATGAAAGATCCTATCCCGCCTGTTCAATTCCCAGCCAGTGGGAGGAGGACAGTCCTTGAAATAATTTGAGTCATTCAAATACGTTTGATGCGCGGCTTATTTTAATCCGTCATGCAGTCATGCCATCATCACGACGTATTCAAAAGGAAGAATTTGTAGAATTAATTAAAATCCACGATGACAATACTTCGCCCGGTCTTTATTCATAAAATTGCAAGAGTAATTTTATGTAAATTTTGTTCTTGTATGTAGCTCATCACGTTCCCTAACACGTTGTATAGTCCGAATCCGCATTTTGTGGATTCTTAATACCGAAAAATTGGGTTACAGAAAAACGTCTGTCTGTCAGATCGATCTATCGGTTTGTATGTCTGTTGTGCATGCTAAACGCTAAACTGTAAGCGGGATTTTTACCAAAATCGTTATTTCCCAGTCGATCTGACGGATGTCGCAACCCATTGAATATGAAATTGAGGTTTTAATTTTTGGGGGTACTTTATATGAAACATCAATGACACTTTCAAATTTTTCTAAAAAAATGGCTCCAATTTTTTTTTACTAAGCTTTGTTCTCGGACAGCGTAAAGAACGGTGCGTGCCCTATCGAAACTTAGAGTACCTTTGAGTTAGTCATCTAGACCTAAAAAATCGGGGCATGTCACAGTTTCGTGGAAATACATGAATCCTGAATTTGTTACCGATTAAAGTCTACGGGTAAAAATTACCACATTTGGGAACACATTAAAAAAAATATTAACTCATAAGTCCATATAGATAAATTAACGCCAGGACTCTTTGGTCAAATATTCCATGCTGATAAACAATTCCCCCAGATGTTTGCATAGCTCCTGGTTTGGGAAAGGTAAGAAATAGTTTAGGAATCAAGGATACTGTTTAATTTTGCAATTAAAATAAGATGGCCATTCAAGGCCCTTTCCAGCAAAAAATATTGAACTTTCGGCTACACTTGATAACGCGAGCATCGCTTCTCCCTAGCGACCGTCTACAACTTCCCTTCCTATCTCTTTCCTTCCCTTCCCTTCCCTTCCCTTCCCTTCCCTTCTTTTCCCTTCCCCTCCCTTCCATTTCGCATTCTTCCATCGTCGAAATGACAGTGTCTCTTCAGTAGGGAGCGGATTTTAATGACATGAAACCACACCAAAAATCATCAATAAAATGCTCTAAAATTCTTTGAAAATGCCCCCAAACCAAAGAAAAATGACGTAAAAAATCTTTTCAAACCGAGTTCGGATGAATAACTCAAGCTGCTGGATACGTTACTGATGTAATCGAGGCTTCTTCCATTCGTTTGAGTAGAACTCAGCTTGCAAATGTTTAGTTTGGACTGTTCTTTATCAGGAAATTTATTTCTTTAGTTACCCCGAAATCGACCGAACCGGCAATGGCGCTGTTACGTCACTAAATGACGTACTCACAACGGCTGTCAAAACAATTTCTAAGCGAACAAATCGAATAGGCTACTGATTAATTCTGTGAAGATCATTTGTTGCAAAACCTAAATATTATTTGAAACAAGTATCACTAAGAATAACTAAAATGGATGAAATGAGCAAAAAAGCATTAAAAATGACGTAAAAAGGTAAAAATGACTTAAAAGTCGATAATCGACCAAGATTTAAAATAATTAGCAATAATAATTGGTCAATTCCTTTTGTCATAATATAAAATGAATTTCTATACTAAAAGGCATTGTTCTAAAGTAAAAAGAAAAAATCGTCAATTCACTAAAATTCTCATCAGTATTGAGAGAATGTAATCAGCCCCAGCTCACGCTCTGATGCCACGGGTGCTCAATGCGTCATTCCTCTGCAACACTTACGAAGGAGCGTCGTTGCAAATCAAGTCGAAGTTCTTCATTTAGCGAGACAAGTTTTAGTGGTATCACTCAGGAAATATCAATTTAAAAATTTCATAGTTAACTTCAGCGACAATTCTCTACCACGCCACTCCTGCAAGTCATGGCTAAACAACCCTAGAATATTCGGTGGTTCCCTAGCGGAAGGAACTCATTTAATCCTCATTGGAAGAGGCATACATCTTGCGTGAATGAGCCACCCGGGTGTCACACTGTAAGTAGGGCGTACCTGGGGGGGGGGAGGGGTCGGCGCGCCCCGGGTTACACAGTTTTTGGAGCAACACCAATTTAAAAAAATGTATAGTTCGAATTATATAATTTTAATGATTTATTTAAAAATTATATTTTCATATATAATATTAATACACATTAATTTACATAATAAATACACAAATTAATTTAATAGTTATACAATTAAACCATATGTACTAAGAAAGCAAAGAAAAGTAATGTAAAATAAAAGCGAAACTATAACCAGTGAGCCCCAATTTTTCAGTGGTCCAAGAGTCTCGATTTCGGCGATTACTTTATATTATCTTATCGTTAGTCTTCATAAAATAATTAAAAAGTATCTTTAATATCGTGCAAATATACATATATTTATATTAAATAGTGTATAAAATATTCAGATATAGATATTTTTATGTTTAATTTAGGAGGGGTGACACCACTAGTTTTGCCCAGGGTGACACCAACTTAAGCTACGCCACTGTCAGTACTATAGAGTGAGTCGCGTAACGTCAGCATCTCCTGCAGTTTTTGAACCGTTGAAATTATTGCAATGCAATTTTCACGGAAGAGCACGAGAGAATGGGGCTATATAGATAAATTCATTTATATTTTATCACTTGTATTTTACAAGATCGGTGTTTTTTGAATTTTTGATTTGATACTTCATTTGAAAAACTTTTTTCAAATAGAACGATACATATCTTTTGGTCTATCGTGATGAGTATAAAAAGACGAATTCAAATATATACATATTTTTATATGTTAGATTTTTAGTAATTTTAGTTTTTTGGAGCACTGATTTCCCTGTCCGAGCGCGCGCTAGCAAACGGAGCGCTGCGTGATTTAGTGTGGCGGAATGTTACGTTCAAAATATCTGTTAAACACGAGTCGCAAAAAAACAAAATAACTCAATAAATTCGTATCCAACTTATGACAATATGTATATCATTAGATTTGTCTTTTTACGCTCGGCATAATAGACTAAATATAAGTAAAGTTCGATATATGTATGTTCGTAAATTGTACATTCCATACGTTATTCTCATAAAGAGTTTTTTGTGTGTCAAATTCTGTTTTCTATGTATTATCTCTTGTTTGTTAGTTGTATAATTTCCTGGTTGTTAATAAATCAGTAAAGTCCAAAAAGTAATTCTCTTGTGCCACCAAAAGGGAAATATATTTTTCATAATTTACTAACTCATACGTTGCCCTATCGAAATTTAACGTACCCTTGAGTTAATGACCTCGACCTTAAACATATATTTTACTCCACATTTTACTTACAGTTACATGCCCAATTGCATCAAATAAAGAGTACGGTCAATCAGCGAAAATTGAGAGAACATATAATATGACTGATACATAATACATGATGAAATATTGACATGTCAAATACTGGTATAATATTTTACACAAAATACCACCAATTACGTTAAAGCGATTTTATTTATTCCATTAATTAGCTTTATAAATAGACATTCGATAACTTGAACATCGAATCGTCAAAATTTTTGATAATTTGTACTTTTCGTTGTTCCATTCAGATATCTAGGTTCCATTTAGTACATTACACTTCATTTTAAAAGCTCCTCAGAAATTTTAGTCAAATAAGAGAACGTGAACTGCCAAAAAATTGAACGTGGCCTAACAATGCAGAACGGAAAAGAAACAGTCATAGAACGTTCACGAAAAATTGAGGACGCAAGATTTCCTCCATGACATGGCACTTCTTCCAACTGCTTCGCAAACGCCACGAGGTAAGGAGCTCATGGCAAAGCCAAGAGTAGCCGGAGATGCAAGACACGAGGGTGCGTCTCCTGCCCGTTGCTCGCATGTGCTGCGAACTGCCCTTCTCCGCCCCGCTGCCAAACGCCCCACCAGACCCGCCCCCCCTCGCAACGTACCGACCCAGATGCCTGTCCCCCCTCCTGTCCCGTTCTCACTTTCTTTTACCCCGCAGCCAATCTCTCCCGTCTACGCTACCATATTCCTCCTGCCCATCTATATTCGAAACAGAGATCTAGTTTCGTCCAAGGTTCAGTTCGTCTAGACACCATCACGTCAGAGACTTGTCCCCTTCCGTTCCGTCTCTTCGGGTCAGCTCCGACGCTTATTCGGCTTTTTCCGAGCCCAGCGTTTCCGAAGCTTCGGCATGCTCGATCCGTCCTGCTAGTTATCGGCACAACCTCTCCCACTCCCTTCCAGCCTCGCAAGAGCTCCGCCTTAGCTATTCCCGAACCTCACCGATCCACAGCAATGAGGCTACATAACACCATCCATCCCTTGTCTGTGTCCCGTCCATGCCTCAGCCAGGCTCCATCCATACCCTAAACATGGCCCCTTCCCATCTATGCCCCGCCTGCTGCCCGCCCGCTCCCCGCCCGCTCCCCGCCCGCTCCCCGCCCGCTCCCCGCCCGCTCCCCGCCCGCTCCCCGCCCGCTCCCACCCGCTCCCCGCCCGCTCCCCGCCCGCTCCCTTCGCCCGCTCCCTGCCCGCTCCCGCCCGCTCCCCGCCCGCCCTGCCCGGGCTCCCTGCCCGCTCCCTGCCCGCTCCCTGCCCGCTCCCTGCCCGCTCCCTGCCCGCTCCCTGCCCGCTCTCTGCCCGCTCCCTGCCCGCTCCCTGCCCGCTCCCTGCCAGCTCCCTGCCCGCTCCCTGCCCGTTCCCTGCCCGCTCCCTGCCCGCTCCCCGCCCACTATTCACCTACTCCCCGCCGTCACCGTGATATGCCTATCGAACCCGACCGATCCCACTTTCTTTCTCTTCCACTCGAGATCATAGCGCCCCTCTTCGGCCAGCACTACCCCGCTCTCTATCTTCCCCTCCTTCCCGCCCCGCTTCGCGCCAGCTCCTCACGCCCAAGGCGCCTTGCGCCTCCCCGCAGGCTGCGGGGCGCTTTATCGAGTGGAAACTTGGACTCGGCTGCTCAGCGTGCCCGCCCACGCGGTGGGGAGAGCCCGCTGCTCGCAGAGCCTCACGCAGCCCTGGGCACTTGCACTCCTCCCAACAGCAACAGCGCTGCATCTGCAGCGTCATAGACGGGCAGGTTCCTCGTTTGGAGTCAACCAATTTTTTACACTGGTCGGACAGTCTGAGTCGAATTTAACCAATGCCTCGAGGATTAATTGATTTATTTTTTCGTGTTTTCGGGCGCGTCAACTGCTTCGGTCATTAGTACCGTAAGTGTGGTGCATTATTTTTTTCGGGTGATGGCGGTGATCTTCCCCCGCTGGATAGCGAGATCCGGCGCCGACCGACCGTCGGCTAGTGGGGTTTCCCCCTAACCAGGACTCTCCCACCAGCGGGGCACCGCCCCAGCCGGGACAAGCTCTAAGCTCCCGACCGGTCTCCCGGAATATGTGGTAGTGCAGTGCATGTTAGTGTAAGTGTGTGTGCGTAAGGGGAGAGTATAGGACAAGGAATAGGAAGGACAGATCGCGCGAGGCTCGTGGCCCGTTTGTTACGGAACTGCTCCGGCATTCGCGTGGTGTTGAACGGAGAAACCACGGAAAACTACCGATCAGAGCAGCCGGCCGCAAGAATTATCGTCCAGACAGCGACTGACTTCGACATAGCTGAAAAGCTAGTGTCGAAAATCCTGCCGCTGTTGGGAGTGTAACCTAGGACCTCCCGGTCAGAGACGCTGCAGAGATATCAGTTGATGCACTGAGCTACCGCTCCCGGTTGCCTCGAGGAGAAATCTGGTGCTCGGATCGGTAGGTTACCGTGGTTTCTCCAATCAATACCATTCAAATTTCGAAAAGAATACTTCCAAAACAATCCACAATTCCTCAGCCTTGTCTCAAATCTCTTCTCTTTCACAGAACATACACAGACACACTTACAAGCAGTACACGGACATCTATGAGGGAAAACTCGCTCTCAAGCTTACGTGAAGGCCGTTGCCGGATCTCATTAGCGCGACAGAAATAGTGCCACCTTCCGAGATACAACAAGCGCTATATGTCTAATGTTCATAGCAGTTGACACGCCCCATACGCCCCATAACACGAAGTAGTCAAATATCTTTAACCAATGCCCCCCACTCCCCCAAGACAGAGCCCCCTCTTTTCCGTCTCCGAGCTCCGCCACGAACTCAGGGTTTATCTACAATCCTCTCCACCCTGACTTTTTTTTCTCCCGTTCCAGCCACTAGAGCTACAGATTTGCTTTAAATTTGCCAATTTTTCCTACACGCTACTCCGGGTCTGTTTACCCACATTCCTTCTTTCCCCTCTTACTTTCCTCTTACATTGTCCATCGCCCAGTCGTCCCTCCATCCTGTTCCTCCTTCGTGACTGTTTACCACAACGCAATCTTTTCTACATGAATCCCCCCCACCACCATCTAACTTCTTATTCTATTTATTTCTAATTCTATTTACATTCCTCTTATATTCACCATCACCCAATCGTCCATCAACGTTGCTCCGTATTCATTCATTCACCTACATTCGCTGTCATCTTCTTTATGGACCTACATGGGTACTTTATGGACCTTCTCTTACGTTCGTCATTACTAGGCAACGAATTTACTTGTAAATACATATTTTTACAGGAACATGATATCTGCATTCAATAACATTCTTCAGAGTTTTCAAGATATTTTGAATGAATTAAAACTAATTTAATGTTACATATTTTTATGCATTTTGGTATAATTACCTATTTTTACGTATTTCACTTATTACTACATATTCAGTTACATTTTAATACATTAATTCGTCGAAAAGGAACATTCCAGATGCGAGTTCGGAATATACTATGTTATTGCAATCATCTTTCTTATAAAGCAATGCAATGATATGACCACCGGACCTTCTTCATGAATTATCAAACTTACTCCCCCCTTCTACTTTTTAAAACTTGCATAGGAGGCATCAAGGATGAGCAGATGTACGTAAAGCAGAGGTAATTTCAACTACGTCCGGTCTCATGTTATATAAGCCCCATGCGTAACTCGATCAAAATCTGATTTTTACTGATCATTGTATTATCACGGTGTGGGAGTGGGGGGTGGTACGTTGCAGTTCCCCCCCACTCCGATATTCTGTACTGGCTACACGGAACTACAATGCACTTGAGCAGCGGTTCCTGGTAAACAACATTGTATATAACGCAAACGAATTTTATATAACGAATGGAACTAGTGTACAATTTTTTTTTTGTAGAGATAGAACTTCACGTCAAGAACTGATCGACAACGTTCTTCTTGAAAGTTGTTTTTTGCTCTCCTGTAAAATTAAGTTTTCATGCCTTATCAGCTTATAACCGGGGTCTAAGAATTTTACTTTGAGAAATAACGACGGTTCCCTCTTAACGTCGGTGCTTTTGAATTTATTTTCATATACGTTATTACATACTTTTTAGTAGAATGTGGTTAAAAAAGCCAATCAGTCACAATGAGATACATCTTTAAATCAACATTTAGGCCTTATTTATTTCCGCAAATAACATTACTATTATAAAAATTAGGTTTTCGTTAATAACGAAGTATGAAATTTACAATGCCGTGTTCTGTAAAGAGATATTCTTCCAAAAAGACTCCCAAATGCATTTAACCATGTTTAGCGCATCAGTTATATTTCTATGTACTTACTGCAAACAGCTAATAAATAAAGTTTTTAAGAAATCTCTTACATAGATTCCCATTCTTCACTTTTATGATAACAAAATCCATTGTAACATATTGTGAATAAAACTGGAATAAAGAGACCGAAAATTATATCCGTAGTTTCATTTGTCATCTTCACCTGTTTCACATCACTAGATTTTCGATGAGACAAATATTTCACTGTCTTTCCAGAGTACAGAATCTTCGAATGATTTGTTCACCAAACAGGGTAGTCACTGTCTCATCTCAGAGCGTGAAGAGTTTGTTCTTGCTTCAATAAATATCAGCCTACTCCTTTCAAATAAAAATAACAAAAAATTTGTTAACCTAAGTTCAATGAGTATCTAACTCCTATCATTTTTCGTCCTAATCTCTCTGGATATTTCTTGGTGTTCTCAAAGATCGTTTTCCAAAACGCTACTGTTCTTATTATTTTCCAGGTAATCATATGATTCTATGCGCGGATACTCTATTGGGCAATCGCGTAATTTTAAATTTCTCTGGATACGCAATCAACGTTTCGTAGGACATGATCAGAAATGCGGCTGCCAGCATATGCCACTGTGGACACGACAATCCTCGATTACCTTCCAGAAAGGTAGGGAGTGGTGGTAAGCACACGAATGGCTTGGGGTTGTTACCGAAATACGGATTTGCGTATTCGGTGGTTTGCGTATTCGGTGGTTTGCGGATACGGTGGTTTACGAATTCGGTGGTATAACGGTCAGCGTACCGGACTGTTGTACCCGAGGGGTACAAGTTTGCGGGTTCAAACCCGATCGAAGCCGTGGATTTTTAAGGGCGAAAAAATCCTTCATACGCCTTCCTTCGGAGGGGAAGTAAAGCCGGCTGTCCCATGTACTAAATTTACTGCATGTAAAAGATCCTCAAGCCTAAATGAGGCCTCCGAGCAAAATTGAGTTCCGCCTGTTTCGTCTCCCAAGATAATACCTCCTTTCTCCGCTCGGTGGTGAAAGGAGCGTAACGAAATTTGCGTAGGTAGACGAAAGAGCGAGCCTAATAGCCCGAGTCTCGCCATAAGGCATTAACTAAACTAAACCGAAAGCCATCGATTCGCGTAACACTCTTAACACTTAAGTAGGCGCGCGTCCAATACTTATATAAATGGGCGTGCGGCGTATAGAGTACGCCATTTCATTTGCTTTATAGAGCTACTAAAATGTAAGTAAATAATTTAAAATGTATTTATTACACGAAATTATTTTATTCAATCATCTTCTCATTACAGAATGTTTTTAACAGAGTAAACAAAAATGTAGGCAAATAGTTTTACGTGCTTAAATTTACAAGGTTCCCTCCTACCATAAAGTATGTTTTGCATGATGTGCTTATTCATATACAAAACGTTTTCATCTACAATTAATAAATGCAGGTAGTTCATTTCACGTTATTAGCTACTTTTGTTTATGCGTATGGAATAATTTTCTTCAAAATTTTTGTTTTGTGTTCTAGAAATTTTTGTTCAAATTTTCTGTCATGATCGGACGTTTGTACACTTTTTGGTTCATTATCTGACGAGTCGTCGTCGATCTGTTCTTCCAAATGTGGTTCCATCCCAAACTTTGTCTCCAGAAGAGCGTTACTAATGATAGCCGTACTTTCCATTGTAAAAACGAAAAAAAATTAAATAACTTACGTACCTAGGCGCACGGGGTACAGGCGTACAGAGTACGCCTAGATGCACGAGGAAAAGAAAAGAACTCGTACACAGCGTACCCAATACAAACAAAAATACATACTGACTCACAACCGGCAGAGCAACAACTGGCGGTAGGGTAATAGGTGTCGAAAGTTCTGGCTTACCGAAAGTTTAGGAAAGAAAAGCTCAGAAATGTAGCGTGGTGTACTCAGTACGCCTCGCGCCCACTTAAGCCTCTCTTCAAAACACATGTACGAGTACATATACTTTCTTCGAAGAAGTTGCAAAAAGTTTGTAATTCGAAAAGTTTTCACAAAATCATTTAAAGTTATATAAACATGTTTCAAATTGTTCAGACAATTGTCATCCGCCGGAGAATCGAAACTATGTATCCTGGCTTACGCTCAGTTGCTCGTAAACCAGGAGACCCGGATTCGATTTTCGGATGGGCTGACCATTCTTTGAACATTAACAAGGTTAATTAAACGGTAACAATGTCACATCATAAAATTATTTGCTGCATGGAATATATTTCCGTAATTGTCTCTCCAATTAGGTTGAAGGGTAGTAATTAATGAGTGAACAATATTATAAAATGATTGAAAATTTACTATTAGATGAAGATCGCTAGTTTTTTGAAGTATAGGTGCCGAATTCTGACGCCGAGTTGGAAGACGTCACTTCATTATGACCTCATATTCTAAGGGGAGAAAATTCAGAACGAACAAAAATCATCAATGCTAGGGTAAAGCTTCCCCTTCACCATATTCAGAATATACCGAGGCTAATAAACATAATATTAATTTTGCAAAACATAATGTAACGTCCTCCTCTATGTATCTAACGTTCCTATATATGTAACGTTCCTTCTCTCTCTCTAACCTCCCTTCTATGATTGCCCGGAAATAATGCCACTTCTTATTAATTACTTTCACCAAATTATCATCGCATCATTTCTTTGTGCCCAGCTTTCGCCCTTAATTATGCCCGTCCGCTAGCTGCTTTCAAAGAACCTCTTATTTTATTTACTTAAAAAATTTCTTATATGGGCGTGAGGCTGTGGCTGCCATATACAGGACCTAAAACAAGGTATGTAGGCACGTGGGCATGGGTCTGCATCTAACTACTCAAAAAAAAAATCAGAACACATTCTGTCAATTCGCTGACGAATCTACTGATGTCCGTCATTATTTATTCTTTCTTGCATCAAATTTTCACACTAAATGCGCATTCCGTCGGCTTAATTCTAAAATTATTTATTTTACGACAGAACTTGATCTTCAACAAAGGCGTACTTGACTTTCTTTTCTTTCAAAAAAACACGTGAAATAGATAAATAAAGTTATCGTCCACTTCCCTTTTTTTTTTGCTGGCTGGATATTGCGACTCGCGATATATCGTTGTTGCCTGGACCAATACCGCATACCACGCAGTATTTTACAAATTATACTGCAACTGCTCCTCGTTACCACGTTGCACGGCCGAAATTCCACCGACACACTAGTATCTTCGTCGCGCGCCTATTTTGTCAATCTAATATTTCACCTTCGTTATAATATTAATATACTATTGTCTGTCCATGGCGTACTTATGTTTCTTTAAAACCACTCCATTACGCGAAACATAATATATACGCAAAACTGCTATTGTTCTGACACGCATTCTCACTACGAATGTTTTTGTCCGATAACAATATCAAGTAAAAAAAACTGTTCCTGGCGTATTTTTATACTGAACAATGTCTTACGCGGAGCATTACATCACACGTCTAACCATCAGCGTATTTTTCCCACCATCTCATTCTCATTGTTGTCAAGATTCTTCATCTATTTTGCAACGAACATTCACCGATCGCTTGCAGGTCTTCACAAATAATATCATAACCTTTTCATTGAATTCTGTCTTTCAACGTCATTTCACTTCATTATCAATTCCTCTTATTCTTTTTAATCTCTGTGGTATTTGTTTTATTGGTTCCGGATGTCTAATAACGCTAAATTAGCTTAATTTCGGTCTTGTTGCGTCGTGACGTAACTGTGACGTCATCGCGATGCGTCATTACTCTTATATTAATTCTAATTACATAAATTGGTTTTTAATTTCTACTGCGGCTCCTCGATATTTCTCCAAGGTGCGAGTAACACCGTAATTTTCTGCAAAATTTCCTCTATCAAATCTAAAAGTTTCGTCGCGATAGCTTCACGCGTTTTCTTAATATTTGAAAAAATCGTTCTTTCACATTAAGCTTCCCGTACTTACAATGGCTTTTGATTTCCAATTTCTTTGCCAAAAGTGCAATTCTAAATTTGCTTATATCTTCCGAACCCCTAACTAATTTACTTGAAACAACTTTTAACTGGTTCCTGAAATTGTGTACTACCGATTAATACTTTCTATTTCGGTTTTTCGTCGTGCATTATTCTAATTTATAAAAGTTGTTTATGCGCGATGCCGCCCTCTCTTGTCTTCTCACCTCCCACTCTTGTTATTTCCTGCATATGTTTACACTTTGAACCAAAACTGTTTTTTGGGGATTCTGGATTATTACAATAAAAAACGCAATAACTGAACACAGTTTTAGAAGAAATTTTGATTAAAATTTTGAACCATTGGAAAAATTTACTTAAAATTGAACTTTTGAAAATAAAATCTTTAATTTATTTAGTGTACAATAGACTAGCATAGAGACAACGTTCTTGTTATAATAATAATAATAATAATAATAATAATAATAATAATAATAATAATAATAATAATAATAATAATAATAATCTATCTGAATTTTAACACCATTGATGACAGAATACAATCATGAAGTCCAAAAGTCTTTACGATAGATTTGCCCATTCACTGAAAATGCAGATAACGATGTCTCGATGCGTTGGATTCGAGATGGGTCTCTAATTGCGGAGACTGAGGGATTTATCCATGCCATCCAAGATCTCGTGATTGCAACCAACAACTACAAAAAATAGTTTAGAAAAACAGACGTCCGAGATGCTTGTAGGGTATGCCATCAATCACCAGAAAGAATAGACCACGTAATGAAGTCATGCACAATTTTGCCAAACACAGAATACCTAAGCCGGCACAATTTTACAGCAAACATCATCCATCATAATCATGCAGTTAAATGTGGTCTAATATCACCTGGCATCATATACCCATACTATATGTATAAAACCAAGCCAGTATTGGAAAAGAAAAATTACAAGCTGTACTATGATATAGAAATACACATGGACAAAACCATTGCAGCTAATTGACCAGACATTGTAGTTCACGAGTTTACAGACAAAAAGGCTTACTTCATTAATATCACGCATCCATCAGGTCACAACATTGGCAAGGCAGAAAGATAAAAAAATCACCAAACATTATCTCTCTCGGCCATAGAATACAAAGAAATATATTGTCTCAATTCTGTTGAACCATTTGTTATCATAGCAATGGTAAAAACCTGAAAAAGTATATACAAAAATTACAGTTGAACCCGAATGCAATAATCCTTAAATCTAAAAAGTCTTAGAAACATGTCGAATAGTTCGCACCGTGATAAATTTATCATGATATGTAACCAAGTATGTGGTCTGCCCCGACACACCTGAGAAAATGAATGATTTCCGACACTTAAGTCAATAATACTAATATTAATAATAATAATAGTAATAATAATAGTAATAGTAATAATAATAGTGATAGTAATAATAATAGTGATAGTAATAATAATAGTAATAATAATAGGGATAGTAATAATAATAGTAATAGTAATAATAATAGTAATAATATATTTTTAATAGCGACGCTTGAGCCAGAGGGCCTTCTCATCCGGCTAACCGCAGAAAGCGTTCGGGATTCCACTTCAACTCCTATACAGGAATGGACTCTAACCCGCATTATCTCCGTCGTGCGGCGCCCAACTTTCCCTACGAGGCCTGCACGCTCTTGCCAGCCCCGACGCGACGTCCTCTGCGCAGGCGCCGGCGTGGCGCGGACCACGCGGAAGTGGCGCGCAGATACACGCGTTTCCTCCTCGGATAGCGCCGCGCGGCGCCGCCACGCGCCAAACGCCTGCGGCTAGAGCCTCGAGATACATACAGCAACGCAACCACCACCATTTAACTAGACATTCGCGGCGGCCATTATGTAACGGTTAGCGTCTCGAGCTGTTGTACCCAAGTTTGCGGGTTCAACCCCGATCATAGCCGTGGATTTTTAAGGGCGAAAAAATCCTTCTTACGCCTTACTCCGGAGGGGAAGTAAAGCCGGCTGTCCCGTGTAGTAGATTTACTGCATGTAAAAGATTCTCAAGCCTAAATGAAGCCTCTGAGCTACTTTCAATTTGCCTGTTTCGTCGGTCAAGTAATATCTTTTTTCTCCCCTAGTAGGTGAAAGGAGCGTAACGAAATTGGGGAGGTCAGATGGAAGAGCAAGCCTCATGGCCTGAGTCTCGCCACGTGAAATAAGGCATTCATTCATTCATTTAATATTCTCTCACCCGAGAGCCCCGTCTGACAAATAGGGAGCTACAGCCGTCAGCAATAAGAAGCTGAAGGAAAATTGTAACAGTTGCTGACGTTATGGAGATTTTCATGAATATTAATATTGGTTTGGGATAGATTCATGGTTCTAAACTAATAGAAACTACACAGTTCCAATTCTACTGTCAACTGGATATAAAATGGCGGGATCGGGTCGCCACTTCCCAAACGCCTCCGGACGGCGGAGGCTGCGGCTAAAGGCACTAGATATATCCTCGGATTTTTCTAACGTGGTGGCTGAGAGTAGTATCTCCAAGATGGAATTCGGCACCGCTTTTTTAGTCCTTCTCAGTCCTGCCGGAAGATGTCGCAGGATCGTGACCACATCAAGCAGCGCTGCAAATCAAGCGACTCTAGCGCCAGAACTGAGAATGACTCAAAAAGTCGAGCCGAATTCCATCTTGGAGATACTACCCTCAACCGCCACGTTAGAAAAACCCAAGTATAGAGTGTAGTGCAACCGGCGCCATTTAATATCTTCTCATCCAATAGCCCCGTCAGTCAGCAATCAGGAGCTGAAGGATAACAATTGGAGACGTTATAGAGATTTTCATGAACATTATATTGGTTTGGTATAGATTCATGGTTCTCAACTCGCCGAATATCGCACAGTTTCGATTCTAATGACAACTGGATACAAAACGGGGATCGGTGGAACAATGAAATGCACTACTGTCTGTATCTAGAGACTCTAGTAAACATAACAGGCTAGAGTAAAAATGCGGATAAAATAGTTATTTTTGTTAGCAACCAGTAAAAGCAGTTCTTATAGGGTATGCAAGGCGTGCTAAAAGTTCACGTTTCAGCACTAGAGCTAAAAACGAGACGATGCTCACATGTCCAGAGAAACTGTAAATGTAATAAAGAAAACAAGATACGTTCGTCTGAACAGCTACCCCCGATCTTAATGTAGCATGGTACCCAATCAACTGATTTGAATGCTTGAAAGGGAAGTCGCTAAGTCTAAAGATAATGTGTGACACATATGGTAAATGTAATTTTATTTTGCGAGTAGCAAAGACTGCGACGTGAGGCTGATAGCCCAAGTGGAGCATTCCTCAGAGCTGCTCCGAACAGTCGCTGAATTCGACCTTGGTCTCGAGGCAGTTTCATCGGGAGCGGTAGCTCAGTGCATCAACTGATGTCATTACAGCGCCTCTGACCGGATGTCCTAGGTTCCCACTCTCCACGGCGGAAGAATTTTCGACACTAGCTTGTCAGCTAGGTCGAATTCAGTCTCTGTCTTGAGGAGAATTCTAGCGGCCGGCTGCTCTGATCGGTAGTTTTCCGTGATTTCTCCGATCAACATCAGGCAAATGCGGAGCAGTACCCTAACAAACGGGCCACGGACCGCGCGCGATCTGTCCTTCCTCTTCCTAGTCCTAGCCTCTCCCCTTACATACACACTTACACTAACATGCACTACACTACCACATATTCCGGGAGAGCGGTCGGGAACTTAGAGCTTGTCCCGGCTGGGGCGGTGCCCGCTGGTGGGAGAGTCCTGGTTAGGGGGAAACCCCACTAGTCGACGGTAGCTCGGCGCCGGATCTCGCCATCCAGAAGGGGGAGATCACCGCCATCTCCCTAAAAAAACATGCACTACACTAACGGGACTAATGACCAATGCACTTGACGCGCCCGGAAAACCAAGAAATCAATCAATCAATCGAGGCATTTTCGGAAATGCCTATCTGTCCAGGCACAAACTCTAGACTTTCCGGTCAGAATACGTAGTTGCAAAGAGAATCGCATTTTTATTTCGACAGCTCGGGAGCTGGCAGCAAGTAGTAAGTAGCAGATAGTACGAATATTGTTTTATGCACTGGCTTTTGGATCAGTGTCTGCTTTATATTTCTTTGCCACCCCAAACACCTCGTGTGTCTCTAAAGAAGGGTACGTACGGGATTGTAACTTATTCATCGCGGCGTGTTATCAAATGGTGGCGGACAAAACTAACGCTTGCCACAAGTTATCGGCGCTCACTGATAAACGCCTACCAGCTGGAGAAACTCCTGCGAGTTTCGACGCGCCGACTGCAAGCCTGTTCGTGTGTTCGCAAGATGCAAAATGGATATAGAACATTTTTAATATCAAAAGAGTTTGTGAGGCTCGCTATGTGAATAAAGGGAGAAACGATATGCACACAGAAATGTGGAAAAATGCTGGAAAAAGAATTTCTGGAAAATGAAAAAGTAATCATCTATATAACCCTACATAACCTCAAATATATTCTTTAAACCTCAAACATTTCATTAAGAAAAACTCACAAATCACTAGAATCTAAAATACAATTTGATTTCATAAGCATTTACCAATTTTTGTGTGTGTAGAAAATTGGATGATTATATACGAATTTAAGAAAACTATCTCTCATAATTAATGAATTAAATGTTCGTATCTGTACATTTCCTTTTAACATGACGTGAAAAAAATTGATTGGCATTAATTAAAGGGGTATCAAATTCTTATTTATCAATAATATTGTTTCGTAAAACACGCACGCATTTTACAATTCTTTTTCGTAAATTAAAATCAGCTCCGTCCTCCTTCCTTTCCATAATTCATTGTAACTGTCAATGTTGGTTTAGGATCTGTTCATTCATCGGCTTTTGGAGGTAGCCCACACGCCCATCTGCGTCTTTTTCTTCACCATTGAGGGGACCTGCCGATGTAACCAGCTGACGAGGCAGTTCGGCTCTACACTACGTGGGTTAGTGGATATTCTCTTGGGAGGAAGATTATGGGCGCCAGGCGCCGGTCCCACCAAGCAGCGGAGGCGGCTGCGAAGGAGGGAGTTGCTAGCGCGCGGTGGACGAAAGACGCACAAATGGGGACACATTTATTCGGTGAGCACCACTCCTCTTTAAACTGAAACTGAATTACAGGGGAGGAATGACTCGGAGACGTTTCATCCCGGGCACGCGAATTACTAAGTCATTACTGTTGCATTCTGATTTAATGATTAAATAATTGTTTGATGTTTTCGGTCACGTAAACCCTATGGGCATTATTCCCGTTAGTATAGTGAAGGTCCATTACGGAAGACGGCGGACCCAAACGGAAGCTTTGGTTTCCCTTTCCTGGTATCTCCTCCAGCGAGGTACCAATCAAATTGATCGATCGGTTAGTGAATTCAGGCGCGTCAACAGCTAAGGTCGTTTGTCCCATAAGCGTAATGCATGTTTTACCATGGTCAGTGACGGGGATCCTTTCTTGCTGGATGGCGAGATTCGGCTATGACCGTCACGTCCGCTCGCGGGGTTTTCCGTAACTAGACATCTCTTGGAGCGGGGCACCGCCTCTGCCGGGGAAGGGTTGTGTGTTAGCCGGCACCCTATTAGATCCCCTCGCCGGTTTCAACTCGTCTATTTAGTTAGGGTCGAAAATACAAAACCGTCAGTCTTTTTTAAACAGCTGCAAACTTCATTTAATCTATACTTTCTGATATAATTTATCTTACCAGATCCCACAGTTGGCGTAACTGTGGTTTACCAGAAAGTTTTCCCACCCAGGATGTTTTTCGCATCCAATGAAAAAATCATCAGAGATACATGTTAATCAGTGCTGGGTTCTTCCTCCACTTTTGTATGTGTGCAATGGTTGCATACAATGAGGATCATATGCTCCCGCATAATGGGAGTTTGGCCAAAAAGATTTAATAATGTCATATTTTCTCAATTAGAAGTAAAATGATGCTAATAAATATTAACTCAAAATGTACATGTAGGGTACTAATTCCGACCCCTACCTTATCTCCGTTTCTGATTATTATTGCCAGACATTGTCTCCACGAAAAAGTGGTGTATACTTCAGTTGATAATTGAAAGTAATAGAGTTTGCCCAAGAAGGCGGCAAGGAGACTCCCAGGACTTAATTTGTCTTTTTTTTTTTTTTTGGTTTCAGTCTTTGACTGATTTTTCCGAAACTAAGAACTTGTGGTAGAGAAATGACACTTGAGTATTTTTTCTTCGTAAATGTCTTGTTCGCAGTTTCAGTGATGGCCTTAAGGTCGGTATTATTTTACCCCAAAGCAAATCTATGGTGTGCCTAGTTTCGATCCTTTCTCGACCCTTAAGTTCGTCGCAGGTCCATAATAAGGAAGGGTGTAAAATGTGATAATAAATCAATTGCATGTTAGACAAACTTTTAGATAATTAATGAGTATTAATGATAACAAGACGAGTAAAATGAGTTTAATTAGTCCTTTTCCTAAACATCTTCATTCATTAAGCAAGGAGTTATCGTTCCAGTCTTGGAGTCTCGGATCTGTGCCAGACGAAGAACAGCAATACTGGTTTTCGTTATAAGTTTTTGTAGGTTCCTGTATTTTGTGCAAAGCAGTTTTCTAAACGACAAAAAACGAGGTCAGGGATACGATGCATTGAAAACTTAAACTGGTGGAATTAGAAATGTTATTATCTACTGGTAGGAATCTTGGGCAATTTCCGAACATACTAGCAGAGTATGTAACAATTGAAATATGATCGTGGAATTTTGTGATATTGTATTATCTTTTTACTCAGAATGAATTATTTTATAAGTGACAAGTAAAGATATTTTACCTGATATAAAAAAAAACTATAAAATATGGTTTACTTTGTGAAAGTTTGTGATTGTGAAAGATTCCCAAAGTGAAAGTGTACTTTTATAAATAAGACACTACATATTAATACAAATTGGTTTGAGACTTATTTCGAATTCCTTAATCAGAAAACAATTCGAAGAAATTATGACATTTGAGCACATTTTTAAATGCAGTAAAATTCATTGTTTCACATTTTATCTATTATTTAATTTTAAATCATGTATCCTTAAATTAATGCCAAGATACTTTGATCAAATATTCATGCCGTTCATCAATTTTAGATTTTTTTTGTAGCTTCTGTTTTGTGTAAAAAAATATTAGGAGACATGGACATACTACTCAGCATTTCACATACGGTCCTACGCACAATTACGTCAAAAAATAGCAAAATCAGTCGTCCAAAATTGAGAAACCAAATGGTTGATACATAAGTACGCAATGTCCGTTGATGCTATAGAATGAAGTTAAGTCCTTTGAATAGATGTATTTTTGTTACAATGATATACTCAGGAACAAAATATCAAAAGGTGACAAGATTCATTGGATATCAATATGTAAACATACAGATTGCAATGGAATCGAGTAAAAAAGTTACAAAAGGTAGAGCTTTCATTTTTACTCAAGTGATTCATGGGAAAGAAATTTCTGACGTGTAACTTAGAGCAAATCAAAATAGTTCAAAATAAACTTTTATGATGCATAATTAAAGCACCATGGTACGTGTCAAATAGACAAATAAGAAACGAATTGAATATAGAAAACTTAAATATTTACATTAGAAGACTATGAGTAAATTTTATTAAAAAACTACAAAAGGTGGAATGCGTTAAAACATTTAAGACTTCAGCAAAATACATTAAAATTATTTCAAGATGACCAAGAAGAATACAATTTGCCCAAGAATAATACAATCTCTAG
This sequence comes from Teleogryllus occipitalis, assembly GCA_011170035.1. Taxonomy (NCBI): domain Eukaryota; kingdom Metazoa; phylum Arthropoda; class Insecta; order Orthoptera; family Gryllidae; genus Teleogryllus; species Teleogryllus occipitalis. Next base: position 44,529 of record BLKR01004836.1, on the reverse strand, counting down.
GTCACTGTCTGTTGCTCTGACTTTTACTCTTTTCTCTAATCAATACCAGGCGATTGCCGGAGCTAGAAACCCAGAATCCGGGCAAAAATATCTCTTTTCTCTTTGTAGTCTCGTTTATTCTACCCCTCGCGTACGTTATTGCTGATCTCACAGTCTAGGGTTTGGGAAACACCGCCACTTCCCCAGTTATATCTGTCACTACTCTTACAGATCTAATGCCAATAGCTACAGGCGCGCCCCGAAACACGAAACAGTCAAATAAATTTTATTTCATTGTACGTGGCATTTCGTGTTTTCAGAGCCTCGGTGGAATCCCAAACGTTTACAGTACAATGTAGCGTAATGAAATTTAATATCGACTTATGAACTTGGATATTTGATCCCAATGCCTCTGATTAGTTTCATAAATACAAGGTCACTATTAACAGAGCACCTGCATCTTGCAAATCACTAATTGATATGGAATACAATTCTTTTCGTCGACGACCACTAGTTGTTGTTATAACCTCTGTCAAAAGATGCAAATCATCTAATTAATAGAGGGATTGACTTCATGTATTGGTGATTGGTTGATTAGTTATTACGGGACGTAATGTGCTAAGGTTTTCAATCCCGTAAGTGTAGTGCATTCTTTTATCGCGGAAGGTGGTGGTTATCTTCTCTCGCTAGATGACGTGAATCGGAGCCGACCTACACGTCGGATGGATTGCTTTTCTTTTCAACTAGGCATCTCCCACCAAAGGCGCATCGCCTCAACCGAGACAAGCTCTAAGCTGCTGATTGCTTTCCTGACATGTGATAATGTAGTGCAGGTAAGTGTGTATAAATAAGGAGTGAAAATAGAAGATGGAAGAGGAAGAAAAGGTAGCGCGCTAGCTGTGGCCTGTTTCTTAGGACACTTGTAGCATCACGGTGGCGGCCGTGGGTGGGAGGAGGAGCGGAAGTATCGCATACCTGCGAGCATGAATAGCTGGCGCCCCGGCTTTGGGATACATCTAGACAAAAGGGACGCCAGCTTGACCGGGAAGGTCACGTGGTAGATGCGAGCCTCCCTCCTACACCTAGAACAGTCACGTGACGGCTGCACTCTGGTATAAAATCGAGCTGACGAGCTCAGACGGTGGGTTTTATTCTGGAAACCTCGCGCGATGCGCAAACCTTTACGGCCAGGCTGGAGCGTGTCGTGCCTAGTGCACGGGTGACGAGGTCACGGTAGTGGCGCGGGAGTAGCGTCAGAGGAGGCGGGGCCTCCCTAGCTATGTGGGGTATCCACAGGGAAATACTTACAAGTGTGTAGGTTCGGAGCAGAAGTTGGTTACTATACATACATGTAAATAAACTTGTACATACTTGTAAATGTCTGTGTGTTTTTCTCCATGACGCCACACTTGTTCATGCTTTCGCTTGGCGTTGATTGGAGGAACAAAGGAAACCCTCTCAAAGCACCCGGCCTCTAGAATTGTCCTCCAGACAGCGGCTGAATTCGACATTGCCACGTAGCTAGTGTTGGAAATCATGCCGCCGTCGGGACGCGATCCCTAGGACCTCCCGTAGAGGCACTGCAGTGACGTCGGTGGTCGATCCTCCTCCCTGGGTCACCTAAGTCGGTTTTGTCTCCTGTGCTTTCGATTATGTCGCCTTGTATCCAAACATCGTTTTCATAAGAAACCTTATCAATGGACGAAATTTGGAAATATCTGTATTACAAAGAACAATAACTTGGATTTAAACATTATAACCATTAAGAAGTGAAATTAGCTTGTGAAAAAATTCATGGCATTAGTTGAACTGCAATATCATGTATCTATATTAACAACCACTTACAAATTCTAATATGTAAGGCAACATTGCATCATCATCAACTATATTACTATTATTTGTATTGTTCCAGAAGTAAAATTTTTCGTATACTTTTTTACGCATTTCTTCCAATTTCTGAAGTATTCATTGTTCAATTGCTTCAATTAATTTACCTGTTATCGGTTTTGGAAGCAATCCTTTATCTTTCAATTCCATTTTAAACTAGATATTGACGAAACGTTTCTTTTTCAGACTATTGCAAAAAAAATTGAAAGGATGGTATAAAAACCTTTTATAGTATTAAAATAAATCAATGACACATTTTTCAAAAACCGGTATCCTTTTAAAAAGTCGATGGCAATATACTATTCTCCTGACGGACAAATGTATATAAATATCTGATTCAAAATTTCAAAGAGTGAACTAACCTTTGAGAATTTGAATTTTTTATTTAGATTACTATTATATTTGCAAGCAAAGTTGTGCATAATGAACCTAAATCGATTGCTGGACATCACATTGCAAACCAAAATATTGATGAGAATCATTTCCCCAGAATATCTCACAACTACATACTCTTGCATACCCACTGAAGAGAAGTATAGCAAAAAACTTCATTAGGTTGTATATCACCTTCGCGAAAAACAACTTACTTATTAGTTTTATTATTAATTCTGGTGTGCAATGAAATGCATTACATACTTAGAATATAATAAAGTATAAAAAAACGTAATTTTTTAATTACATAGTCTCTTTTGTCCCATCTGGCCCTTTACGAGGCTCTGTGATATATGTGTTATTGTTCTCACATCCTAGGAAAGTGCAAGTGATGCCTATTCGTTTGCGTTTCGTATGAATCTGTCAACTTAGTAGGTACATTTTACCTCCGTTTAATCGATATAATTGCAAAGACTTTTGCTCAGCGAGATTAGAATAATCAATGATGAGTGGAAATATGACTTTTTCACGAAAAAATACTCCATACAAATTAAGACTTTCATCTGCTCTATCGAAGCCTCCCATATTTTCATAATATTTCTTTCCTAGATTTCATTGTGAAAATATATGTTCTGTTTTGTTTAGGAAAACGGCTTTACATGGGCAATACTTGAGTGCCATTTGACGTAAATAACGATATTTGTGTTATTCCTTTTACATTTCCCTACTATTCCATCTTCTGGCGACACATAATCTGAGGACCCTCTCTCTTTTTTAGGTCGTCTGAGCACATCAAACCGCTGTTTCGACCAACTCTGTTTTCTCGTATGGTTCCTGTCCTCTTACAGCTTTTGATGTCATTGCCTCAAGTAGATACAGAGAAGTAAAAAATATATTAAAATAAATAGTACAAGGCAACTTTGAAACGTTTGATTTGAAGCACGTCTACAAATTGTAACACAATACTTGCTACAAGACAAATATTTTTATTCTGTTCGGATATGTTATGAAAGACACTTTAACAAGTATCACACTATGTAGCCCAGTCGTGTTGCTCTGGTCCATAGTTTATGGATATGACCTTTTGATGGAGTTTACCTCTTTGAATTGTTTCGCACCATCTCATCACCTTAGTCTCATCAACACTATGGATTTTTCCTCACGGACAAATGTATATAAATCTCTGATTCAAAATTTTAAAGAGTGGACTGACCTTTGAGAATTTGACTTTTTTTATTTAGATTACTATTACAATTGCAAGGAATGTTGTGCATAATGAACGTAAATCGATTGCTGGACATCACATTGCAGATCAAAAAATTGATGAGATTCATTTTCCCAGAATATCTCACAACTACATACTCTTACATACCCACTGAAGAGAAGTATAGCAAAAAACTTCATTAGGTTGTATATTACCTACGCGAGAACAACTTACTTATTAGCGTAGTCCACTGTCAGATCAATTACCTCAATGTTAATGAACAAAACGTATGCTTCTATAAGAGATAAATGATTTTTCGGTTCCATAAAATTTTGTAATGATGGCAAATGAATAGTAATATTGTGCATAGTAATATCTGTTAGATTATTTTCCTTCAGTTGATAACACTTTTCTCTTCTTTTTCGCATCAGGAGAAACGCATCATTTATCATGACCATACCCAGAATTTATAATTTCTTCGTTTGTATTTCTAAAAACTTCTGCCTCAACCCTGAGCTGACAGCCAAGCAAGTTAGTGATTGTAACATTTTCCTCTTCTCTCCTATCTTCATCAGTATTATCATTACAAATGTTAGGCGTGAAGCATCATAGTTTTCCCCGACAACTGAATCACTGTCTATATTCTCCACTACTTCCGACAGTGCAGACCAGGGTTTTTTCCGGCGTCCGTAAGAAGAAATCTTGCACAAAATCGTACCATATCATGAAATTAAAATTAATGAAAGAAAATGCGACAATCCATGAAACAAAATGTTGCGGCACATGGGCAGAAATGTTATGTTTCTCGTTTCAAACGTCTTACCCAAAATGTAATGCTGTATGTCCTTATAACGTAAATAACTATTTCTAATCTTTCTTCCAAGCTTCTCTTCATCTACACTCAATAACATTTTCCTCGTGTTCTGTCCTTCACTGTTTTCTTGACAGTTCACTCTACCCTGTGTTTGTATCTTCCAGTTTCAGCCATCCAAATTACCTATTTTCTTTAAATTCACCAATTGCCCTCCACAATGTTCTGAACTTCTTGATTTCAACTTCCTTTCACTCTCCATTCCTTCATTCCTCTTAAATTAACCATCACTCAATCTTCCCTCTACGCTGTTCGCAGTCTCTACTTCATTCACCCTTTCCCGTGCCTCCGCTGATTAAAAACGCAATCTTTCCAAGATTAACTTCCCCACTTTCATACTCCTCCCGCATCCCCTAATCATCCTTCCCCGCTGCTCCGAGCGTATTCAATCTCCCACATTTTCACGCATCGTCTTTATCGTCATAGTCTACTCTTACATTTGCCATCGTCTAATCTTCGCGCTCGCGCATTCACATCTCCACCACATCCCACCTTACATCGCATCACTTCACCCCATTTTCTTTACCGTTGCACATTACTCAAACATTCACGGTGCAGAGCACGGTGTTCCTTCTCTCCACGGTATCCCCCCCGCTATCCCCCCCATTTTTTGTCTTCCTCTCTGTCTCTTTTATTTCTTATCTCTTTGCCCTTACCTCCGACCCTATGAATGTATTAAAAGAAAGTGTGAATCTGTTTACCACTTGACAATTGTTTGACACGAGTGCAATTTTGTAAAGCCTTTGGTTTAAGAAATATTCTCATTCATCTCTCTCTTTGATTCTTTTGTTCTCTGAATCTACTAATTTCTTTGTCTAACTTCCTTCCTGCATCTCTTTAAACTTCTGCCTCTTTATTTCTCCTGCTGGGCTTGAGTTTATTTAATTTTGGGTGCACATGTGCGTTCTCGCAGTTATTCAAAGGTATTGATGATAAATGATGGGCTATGGGCTATACATAATCGGGGCCAAGCCTTACGATTAGAATGGGAACACGGGAAGAACAAATTGTGGACTGTTGTTTAAGGATTTTTTGCAGTTATCGAATGAAACCATAGAAACGACCAAGCAAAGAAAACGGACACTAGAATTCTCAATGTGGTGATGGTGCCATCATCAGACCAAGCTCTAAGGAATTTGCAATCACACACACTAGGCCACTTTGCTCATTCCGCAATCAAAATATGAAAATATCTTTGCGTTATGTGAGACTATTAACCAGAAACATAATGCAGAACTACTTTTAAGTCAATTTTCTGTCTCCAGAGAAGTAAATCATCCGGATTTCCTTCAAAAAGACAGTCAGTGGCTCCTCTAAAGTCTACTCCCTCGTATAGAGCGAATTTCTTAAGGATGCGGCGAAGTGACAGCTAGTGCTGGCAACATAACTGAAGGTTCTGTGGTCGTTGTGCCCTTTACCCCATTAGACGCCCTTCCCGATTTGGTTCATTTGCAGTTGGCTAACTTGTAAATGGCTTCGACACTTCCTTTTGTGGTGTACTTGTCGGACAAAAATATAATGCGCTACGAGAATTATTTGATATTAGGAAATCCAGTGCAATGTGCTCTTCTGTAAAAAAATTTCTTCTTTATATACTACATTGAATTTACTTTTTGTTTGATAAATTGATTGATTTTTTCGTGTTTCCGGGCGCGTCAACTACTGTGGTCATTAGTCCCGTTAGTGTAGTGCATGTTTCTTTAGGAGATGGAGGTGCTCTTCCCCCACTGGATGGCGAGATCGGGCGCCGACCTACCGTCGGCTAGTGGGGTTTCCCCATAACCAGGACTCTCCCACCAACGGGGCACCGCCCCAGTCGGGACAAGCTCTAAAGCTCCCGACCGGTCTCCCGGAATATGTGGTAGTGTAGTGCAAGTTAGTGTAAGTGTGTGTGTGTAAGGGGAGAGGATAGGACAAGGAAGAGGAAGGACAGATCGCGCGCGGTCCGTGGCCCGTTTGTTAGGGTACTACTCCGGCATTCACCTGGTGTTGATCGGAGAAACCATGGAAAACTACCGATCAGAGCAGCCGGTCGCTGGAATTCTCCTCCAGACTGCAGCTGAATTCGACCTAGCTGAAGAGCTAGTGTCGAAAATCCTGCCGCCGTCAGGACTCGAACCTAGGACCTCCCGGTTAGAGGCGCTGCAGTGACATCAGTTGATGCACTGAGCTACCGCTCCCGGTTTTTGTTTGATAAATATTATGTTTATTTTAAAACCGAGGCTTGAATGCGAGATGCGTACCGATGCACGTGTTTCCGGCTTAAAATCATTTTTCTTTTTATTTACATTCGTGGCAGTTTTCTTTTACTGATTGTAAGAGCATGTAAAGAGATTTTCCACATACGTTATTAAATTTAAATATTTCCCGAACTCGCGTACGTGCATATACCTCAGCAAAACTCTTAGACTTCTGCATAGGGATGTTTTCACAGGAACCATTGTGATGTTCACTTGTTTTGGAGAATGTGAACCATTGTGATGTTCACTTTGGCTCATCCTTAGGAAAATCCTTCTAAACCAGACCAAAACTCGGGAGACGAGGGCGGGGGTTTCAGAGATGGCGACTGCGGTGACAACAGACGCGATTGATTGATTTATTGATTTATTGATTTTTTCGTGTTTCCGGGTGCGTCAAATACTGTGGTCATTAGTCCCGTTAGTGTAGTGCATGTTTCTTTGGGAGATGGACGTGCTCTTCCCCCGCTGGATGGCGAGATCCGGCTCCGACCCACCGTCGGCTAGTGGGGTTTCCTCCTAACCAGGACTCTCCCACCAACGGGGCACCGCCCCACTCGGGTCAAGCTCTAAGCTCCCGACTAGTCTCCCGGGATATGTGGTAGTGTAGCGCTTGTGTAAGTGTGTGTGGATAAGGACAGAGGATAGGACAAGGAAGAGGAAAGAAAGATCGCGCGCGGTCCCCGGCCCGTTTGTTAGGGTACTGCTCCGGCATTCGCCTGGTGTTGATCGGAGAAACCATGGAAAACTACCGATCAGAGCAGCCGGCTGCTAGAATTCACCTCCAGACAGCGACTGAATTCGCCCTAGCTGAAAAGCTAGTGTCGAAAATCCTGCCGCTGTGGGGAGTGAGAACCTAGGACCTCCCGCTCAGAGGCGCTGCAGTGACATCAGTTGACGCACTGAGCTACCGCTCCCGGTGAGAGGCGATTGAGGTGGCGGGGATTTCGAGGGGATGAGGATGATTTCTTGGCGAGAGTGGTGGCGATGACGACAGCGGCAAGTCTCCTCCGGAAGGAACTGTTTCGGGAACTGCACTTCCCCCCCCCACCCGCCAAGCGCTCCGCGGGTACCCAATGGTGGAATGGCGCTGCCTCCATAGCGGCACAGTGGGCCGAAGCCTGGCGAAAGCCTTAACAGCGTTCGGACGCGGGGGCATCTCATAATATTATTCTCGTCCAATCAAATACTATTTCGCTCATAGGAATTCGGCCATTTGCACTCGCTTATATGGAAATGTTACTAAATTTTACATACGGGTGTGATAATTTTGTATACTTATTTTATATTTAAATACTTATTTACATCCTCAAATTCAAGTTTCCACCTTTCGCTCCCTTTACACCTGGCAGACTCGGCTTGCCACTTTGCCGCACAGTTAGTTGCGCTAACGACGTGGTGTCGACGAAAAGTCGCCCGCTCCGGAGGGAGTTTTGATTCTTTCGCCAGGGTTTTCACAAGCGGATCCTACTTTTCAATTTCAGCTTCCTCCTCTCACTTCCGCATCCTCTTCAGCAGAAATGAGTTGAGCACTCACAAAAAGCTAGGCGCCCGGGCTGGAGTTCCCAATCCTCAGCCTGGACTTTTACCTGTGGAAATAAAGATTTATCCCTATCCTCCGCCGGGAACGTCCGCTATCACCTTGCGTCCTCTTTGGAACTATGGGACGGCCATAGCCGTTGACCGCCCGCCGGCCGTAATGACCATAGCAGTTGACGTGCCCGGAAACACGAGTTCATTCATCGGACGCGAGTTCATTCATAGGACGCGGGTTCATTCATCTGGACGTCCGGAAGTGCGTTTCCAATCCCCTGGCAGTGCTTTTACGAGGAGGCATTAAGTCTCAAGTTCGATAGTGAGCAGAGAATGTTTGGTAAATTTATTTATTTAATTTATTTATGTATTTATTTACTTATTTATTTATTTACTTAGTTATTTATTTATGTATTTATTTATTTATTTATTTATTTGATGGTTTGTTTTTGAATTTATCTCCCGGCACACTGTGGGGCGTCTCCATCTGCGCCGCCCGCTGCGACGGAAAGGAAATCGGCGTCGGTGGCGCTGGCCAACGCAGGCGACCAGTCTGTGGCGGGCAGCCAGCGGCGCCGACCAACGAACACCATGGGTGCAGCGCGGGCGGCGGCGCACCTCGTCATGCTCCTCGCGGCCGCGGCCGACCTCGCTCCCACGCCCGCAAGTGAGTACTCAACGCCCTCGCTTGCGAGTCTTCAGGATGCTGGGACCGTATTTCGATCCTGGACAAATCCCTTTTTCCACTACAAACAATCCGAAATACGCGTTTTTCAGATCCAACGCTTATGCCGCAGTATATGAAACAAAATCTGAAACTAAGCCGTGCGCACAAGAACAATCTTTTAGTAGAAACATCTTGCGCACAATACTGCAAAAATGTTGTTTGGCAATACAAGGTAAGTTGTATTTTATAGTTCATTGCCAGAATTGAGTTTTAAGGTTGAAGGTGTATACCTGATATGATAGTTTCTAAACACTTTTTGCTTTTTCATTACTGATATTCGGTTAAAATGTGCACGATTTTTACCAGCCGTGTAATAAAAATGAATAAAACATTCATAAGACATCACGACACCACGAATTAATCTCTGTAAATAATTATTTACTATTTGTATTTTCTAGCAATAAAGAATGCAGAGCAGTTACAAATTAAACGTAACTATGACGGTGGCAAAGTTTCCGACATAATATTCATGTGCATCAAACATTTTCGAATAAACCGGGCAGGGTGATTTTCAGCACAACATAAATTCACATGCTATAAAGTAAATTGCAACCAAATACTTGTTCAAGTGCCGAATGAATTTCTGAGTCACGTGACCATCTGGGGGATGATCATATCTTAATGAACTATTCCGAAACGTTTGCGCCAAGTTGTGTATTAAATATGGAAACATGAATCAAGGGAAGAACGAATATTTTATTATTAGGAATATTTACAAATATGAATAGAAAATAGTTTTGAATTTGTGATGTAACTAAAGAGAAAGAGATGATGAAAGTCTAAAAGCAAAGAGTGGAGCAGCAAAAACTATCATATTTTAAAAGTGTAACATTCCAGTAGTTGTCTATGATGAAGCCGATTCTAATTAAAAATTACAAAAGTTTTGGAACACAATCTTTTTCAAAATTCAAATGTATACAGAATTTGAGGGTTGAAGGGATACAAGTATTGATGAGTTTCAAAGATTGACGATATTCGAGATTTGGTGGCATATGTGGTTTGAAAGGATTAGAAAGTGGAAAGGATTTAGGAAAGGATCAGGAATTTAAAATTGGAGTTAATCGAAGCTAAGTCCCACAAAATACCTGCGCCCGCCATTTGCCATTCAATGTTGTGACACAGAGTACCTTTCGCTGCCATAGGAGGCAGGCGAGAGCACGTGGAAATTGGCGGAGTCATCGGTACATCCTTTTTTCCCGTTCATATTCTACGTGCGCCAACTGCGCCCCGACACCGCCTACGTGGTACGGGCCCTGCTCAAGCCCAGCTCCGACCCCGCGTACACGGGCGACGAGGTACCCACGCTGGAAGCACGGACCTGCCCCGGTGAGTTCACTGCCGACGCTCACTAACTGCCGCATGGCGCTTTGCGTAAATAGTCTTGCAAGAGTGAATAAGCGAATACCACTAACGACCACCAAGGTGAAGAACTGTCTACTTGTACAACAAATGTTGCAGTACAATGAAAATGAATGCCGAAGAAAAAAATTCAAAAAATATGGCGTACAATTTTTTAATGTTGAATTCTGTAATCCACCCAACATTAGGTGATTATTTGTGCCGAAAGAAAAATGAGTGATCAGTTTGAATTAGTTTGGATAGAATTACAGTACATATATTTTTTAATTTAATTTAATTCAACCGTGCAGAGCGTAGGGAAATGCCTTGCTTTTTATTTCTTAAGTATTAAAGCCTGTTCTAATAAAACTAGTAGTATTGCGGAACTCCTCGTATTAATTAGATAGCACATTCTTCAGTTCGAGCTATCTTTTATGTTTTGACACACCGGTTACCCACAAACAGACAGACCACACGAACAGACAATCGGGCAAACAGACGAGCATATAGACGAACATACTGGCAGACAGACGGACAGACAGAGAAAAAGACAGACAGAAAGACGGCCAGACAAACAGACGGCCAGACAGACAGAGACTAACCAACAGACATCGTGACAGGTGCGTCGAGCTGGAACAGCAAAGTCAGCACACCCGCACAAAACATGTCTAATCATTTATTGCTAATTAATTGTCAATTAATTGCCACATTTTTGAATTAATTGCCACGTATTTTCGTGGAGAAAACGGGTGTGTGCTAGCTTGACGTCAAGCCAGCACACACATCAGTTAAATTCGAGCCAGAGCTCAACGGAAACCATCTAATCATTTATTGCTAGTTAATTGCCAATTAATTGCCACAATTTGGAATTATTTCGCACGTATTTTCAGTCTAAAATAATAAAAGTAAATGGCAGCAGGCATGACGCAACCCGCAACATCATTCTGAACATCAAGCCAGCACACACATCAGGTAAATACGAGCCAGATCTCTACGGAAACAATCTAATCATTTATTGATAAATAATTGCCAATTAATTGCCACAATTTGGAATGAATTCGCACGTATTTTCAGTCTAAAATAATAAAAGTAAATGGCAGCAGGCATGACGCAACCCGCAACATAATGAAAAATTGGAATATAGAGAAAACCAACGAGCACAATGACATAAAATTAACGAGATAGTTTAAACACATATCTATTATTTTACTCTATGCATGATTTAATTACCCCTCTCTTTTATGATATAATACATTTTATTACTTCGTAGTTTTTCTAACACGTACGACATTCAAATAGATAATGCAAGAGTACCAACGAGTGCGATATATCTATAATCTATTAAATAATTAAATACACATTCAATACTAGTTTACTATACTGAAGATAAATTAATAAATGTTGCCGTGTGTTATATAAACATTGCTGAAACTGCATCAGATTTATCGAACCAAGCCACTTTTTCAAAATCGAAAATACAGAGAACCAGCGAGCACAATCACATAAAATTAAAAACATACTTAATAGATGTTCAGAACTAATCTTTTACTCTACACACTATTTAATTGCTCTTGTCATTTAATTAATAATAATTCTTTAATATTACGTTAATATAAAAACTCGAACACATTCGAACAGGAAATGCGAGAGTACCAACGAGCACTAATATCTAAAATCTATTTAATAATTGAATGCACGTTCAATACTAGTATATTACACTAAAGATAAATTGTTAAATGTTCCCGTGAATTATATAAACATTTTGAAACTGCATGGGGGTTATCGAACAAAGCCAGATATTCAAATTCGAAAATTCAGAGAACCAACGAGCACAATCACATAAAATTAAGAACATAGTTAATAGACATTTAGAACTAATATATATATATATATATATATATATATATATATATATATATATATATATATATATATATATATTGTGACGTTCGTGGCCTGGCCACAAACCTACACAGCACCCACGCAACTTCGGCGGTGACGGAAAGTACGTAAGAACACCGGAAAAGCAGCCCGAGAAGGGAAAAGGCGCTACCTGTCGGTTGCGGCCAGAAGCGGCGGCGGGGTACTCTCGACGTAGGGGCGGTACGCATGGGGGTACTATGACGTCAGAGCCGCATTTATACAGCGGAGCGGCGAAGAGTTGCTCTCTTCTTGAATCAGACGGCGACGTGAGAGGTAACTTCGGTAGTCAAGACGCGGGGTCGTGAATGATACCACGAGCAGTAGTGGAGGAGAGCGTTATAGCATTGAGGCGGCGAAAAGCAGCAAGTTGAAATTGTAACGAGGCTGCATAAATTAAAGAGAACGTTGACTGTGAGAACGTGAGCTGAAATAAGTGAGAATTGAGTGGAGTAGTAAACGTGACTGTGAACCGTATTAGATAGTCAACGCGCTGGTGGAGCGACACGTTAACACACGCGAGAGACTGAGAAATACGCGTGCGCGTGTCTGGATCTGGCGGCGAGAGCTCAAGAAGATTATTCCGGATCTGGCGGCGAGAGCTAAAGAAGATTGTTCTGGATCCGGCGGCGAGAGCTAAAGAAGATTGTTCTGGAACTGGCGGCGAGAGCGATAGAAGACTGGTTCGGCAATTTGGTAGCGGGCTACGGAGACGGCTTCCTAGGACATTGGGAAACGCGAGCGGCGGCGCGGCGGCGGTGAGCGGCGATCTCGACGACACGACGGCGGTGCGTAACCCGGGGCCTTGGGCAGCTGCAAAGGTAATCCGCATCTGAATAAACCAGAGTGGGGAGACCGGAATTTGGACGGGAGTGATAGCGAAGAATAAGAACATTAAACTTTGCAAGATCACCTTAGATTTGAGTCACGGCGACGTAAATTAACCTTGTACGACGGTAATGCATTCAATTGAATTCAGTTTAGAAATTGTGTAAATATTTGATTAGAGTTCCTCATTTTGTGTGTAAAGTTATTAACGAGGAAAATTATCAATGTAAAAATAGCAATAAGATCCTAAATAACGTGTAATGGTAATCAATCCCAGGAGTGTGGGAAAGTTCAATTTCACTTAATTTAATAACCTAGCAAAAATCCGTGCACGGGTGTTAGGAGGTAATCAGACTCAACATAACGAGCAAATCATTAAGTAAGATTATTTTGTGTGTGTGTGTGTTGTAAGTTCTTTGATTTGATTTTCAACTTGAGTGTCAAGTGTAAAGAGTCTCTTGTGCCATATTTCAGAATATATCATTGTTTTATCTAATTTTGTGTCTGGGTGTGCTACTTTCTCATACCCCAAAAGATCCTGCCCCCCGACATTTAAAGCTCGAAAGAGCATTCTATCAAGGCGTTCCCCGAAGTGGGGGCGTTACAATATATATATATATATATATATATATATATATATATATATATATATATATATATACAAACAAATGTCACCCATCTGTTGGGAACCCAATATCTATGTATGCAAATCTAATTTCGTCGGCACTTATTGAATAATCAATATTTAATTTAATATTTAATTATTAATAATTGAATAAAAAATTAGTCAACAATACTTTGAGGTGACCACCTTGAATTCACTTTTACACCTTAGTTACCCATAGTTTTGTTTGTTGCGTCAAGAAAAGAAGAATCCTTAAAATTCACTAAAAATCTGAAAGTGCTCGGTGGCTTGGGTTATTATTGTTTAATCCCTCCAAAAATTTATATTATTTATTTTACTACTAAAAGTAATTATCTGAAGGAGAAGTAAAAAAATTATTCCAAGAAATCAATTCCCTGTGGCATCGAAGAAACCATCGGGGGCGATCTAATGTTATATCTTACTACGTAGCATTGTAGTATAGTCGCTTTAAAACAAAAAGATGGGAATATATGCAGCTAAATTTGTGTTATTCTGATTAAGGACATTCTACTTGATAAATAAAAATAATAATTGAGGCAGGACTACGCAGGACAAAAAATATAATCTACAATATATACGACTAACTTTGTTACACTACATGGTTTAGAATTCAACTGCATCTATCTATATATTTAAAAAAATAAGGTATTCTGCCATGGTTTCTTTTAGAGCTTCTACTGAACCGATTGTTGTATTTTTTCTTTTAAATAAAATAATATGATCCCTAGATGTGTTATCAGATATTGTTTCTGTTGATTCACCAACATTTACGGTGTAAATTAATTAATTAAATCATTCTTTAATAGAACGCTTATCAAGAGTCAATTGTTTTCTTTCAAAGGGTGGAAGTTCCAAAATCGATATACATGAGTCCATAGATGTGTGTCCATGCTGCTTGATGTTTTGTTTTAATTGTTGACATTTGTTTACAATTCGTCAAGGTTTTGTTTCAGTGTAATAATTGCATTGTGGTGTTTAAAGTTTGCATGTATTTGTTTCTGTGGTGTATTTTGTAGAAAACATTCGCACAGTGGGTTTTGCTCGGTTGTAATATTTTAGTGAAGTTGTTTACAAGTTATGTCGAATTCCGAATCGTTGCCCACGCGCCCCAAAAGACGCAAACGTACATTAACTGAACGCAGGGAAAGAGAAAGTCAGCGTAGGTGTCGTGATAGTGAGGTCATTTCGTTTTCTATTAGGTCATTGTCTATGAAATGTCAGTTTTGTTCTGCTTTGTATTTTCCATGTGAGAGAAATTCTGCAAACAATTTACTCTGTGTTGCTTAAATGGGAAAATAAGTATACCTTCGAGCAATATGCCCAGAGAAATCAAACAGTTGTTTATAGAAGATGACACATCAAAGAACTTTAGAAACAATATCCTGCAGTATAATAGAGATATATCTTTTGTGCCGATATTGCATTGCCATCTGCTCATGGGCCATACGTGTTCAAAATTTTGGGAACTCATCACAGAATATCTTCGTTATATCCTCAAGATCCAAACAATGCAACATATTGTGAACATTAGTTTGGGTGCAGTATTTTACATTTATCTCAGATCTCACCGTCAAATTTTTGACGGGTTCTCACTAGTCATATAAAAAAATATTATAAACATTTTCTTAAAAATATACTTAACTTATATAACTAATATAAGTGTCTTATATTCAGAAATACAAAAGGAATCCTAAAAAAATTTGTGTTTTTTTGTGATTTCACGAATACCGTTGGCAAGAATCAACGAATTCGAGCCTTTCGAGCAACGTTAACTTTACGACACCATGTGGAAGACAAAAATGATTGAAATAAATTTCTGAAGCTGAAGTAATATGCTCCAATGTTTTCCGAACGAGATTTGATAAGTCAGAATTCAAAACGCGCACTTTGAATTTTGCAATTATGGTCAGGTTTTTGCCGCGATTAAAACAGTGTGCGACGTGGGGAGTAGGAAGCTAGGACCTCCCGGTCAGAGGCGCTGCAATGACATCTGTATGCACTGTGCTACCGCTCCCGGTACGGATGAAGAGAGAGATAGACGAAAAATATTAAGATGCACACTTTGCGCTATGATAGTGGTGCACTGGGCCACAATAAAAGAATGAATGGTCGACTGAAAGACGAAAAGTAAATAAAAAAATTAATGAAATGCTCGCCAATAGAACACGCCCTCCTTCGCGGGAGTAGCAGCATCCGCTGCCCAGCACTCGGCGGGACCCGCCTTGTTACAAGGGCGTTAGACACCAAGTGAATTAATAAATTATCCAATAAGTGATGAATGAAATGTTGTCCAACAGAGCAGCTGGCTCTGGGAGTGCAGAACCTGCGCGCGCACTCGGCGGGGCCCGGCTGGCTGGAGGTGCGCTGGACGCCGCCGGCGAAGGAGGCGTGCCAGAGCCACCTGTACTACGAGGCGCGCTACGCGGTGCAAGGGAAGACTCTGGGCGAATGGAGACATTTGGGCTACTACGAACGTAACCATTGGATGACTATCATCTCTACGCACCCCTGCGCAGTGTGGCCCGGAGAGTTCTGCGCGCTCTTCACCGACCTCGTCAAGGCCGGCGAGCAGCACGTCATCGAGGTGAGCCTCTCTGTTCACTAACACACAGAACGATGTACTAGATGTCACCGATGTATCTCTCAACACTGTGGATAAGCGTATTAATCCTTTTACTTTCTCATATATACGTATATACGGGTAATATACGTAGTATAGAGAAAGTGATGTAATGCCGCTGAAAATTGATTTCGAGATTTCAACGGAAACACACGTTTTGGGGTTCTCTGATACCTGAAGTGTTTTTTTTTCTTTAAAACGTTTGTCCGTCCGTCCGTCCGTCCGTCCGTCTGTCCGTCCGTCCGTCCGTCAATCCGTCCGCACGTCCGCACGTCCGCACGTCCGCACGTCCGCACGTCCGCACGTCCGTCCATCCGTCCGCACGTTTTTATGGCTGCCCGACTGTGCGTCCGCCCGACTGTCCGTCCGCCCGACTGTCCGTCCGCCCGACTGTCCGTCCGCCCGACTGTCCGTCCGCCCGACTGTCCGTCCGCCCGACTGTCCGTCCGCCCGACTGTCCGTCCGCCCGACTGTCTGTCCGCCCGACTGTCCGTCCGCCCGACTGTCCGTCCGCCCCACTGTCCGTCCGTCCGACTGTCCGTCCGTCCGACTGTCCGTCCGCCCGACTGTCCGTCCGCCCGACTGTCCGTCCGCCCGACTGTCCGACTGTCCGTCCTTCTGACTGCCCGTCCGTCTGACTGTCCGTCCATCTGACTGTTCGTCTCTCTGTCAGTCTGTCGTATATGAACACATCTAGCCCCAAAACCACACATACGATCTTTTCCAAATTAAAGAAACCCCTCTCCATCTGGCTCTAGGTGAAGCGTGAAATTTTGAAAAACATTCTTTAAAATTTGGGGGTACTTTATATGAAGCCCCCCTGACATTTTCAAAATTTTCTCTAATCTGCTTCAAATATTTTCTTTAAATTTCTTGTAAGAATAGAGTAAAAGACACTTATAAAGGTTGCGTAAGTTCCATTTTCACGGTTAACTCTGAATTTTTGAAAATTGCAAAAGTTTGAATTTTTTGGGGGTCTTCCTACAACCATAAAATTTGACACAGATTTTTCCATCAAATGAAATTTGTTACTCATAAATAGTTCTTTCATTAGGTCATGCATACTTTTTTGAAAATTTTCGGAGTTTTTGTGCGATAGAGGGTGCAATGTTTGCAATTTAAAAAATTACAAAAACATGATTTTCTCACAAACGGCACCATATTTTTTCTTTAAATATTTGGTAGGGTTAATGTCCAACCAACCCTATCCGATGACATTAACATTATATTGCTCTCTCCTTTTGTTTTTTCAAAAATTACAAATATGTAATTTTTTTGACTCGTCTTTCACGTCGGTAATATTTACCTTGTCCACATGTCAACATGCTTAAAAAATTAGTCGGTCACAAAATTGCATGAGATAAATAATCATTGTAAATTACACGGTGTGCATCAGGAAAAGTAACGCAGGACTATTATTTCTTAGGTAATTCAGTTACATCACTTATGTTTCACCAATATAACACAAACCATCGTATAAAATAATACATAACTCCCTACATTTAAATACATCAAAGCACTTGAAAATCGATTCAATCATCAAAACTCCGTGAAGTTAAGTGTGCACAGAACTTTCTCGCTAGTAACACTGAGGTGGTGTAATGTCGGTTTATCGAACTCCCATCGCATAACCATACAAATTTCTCCACCAGCAAACATGCAGATCTCAGGCTTTATGAATTCATACCAATGTTCATGAATAGTGCACGGCTCCGGCGAAATCAATAGGCTGCCTGCCGAAGCAGTCGCGCTGAAGGGAGGAAGCGCAAATTTCGTCACGGCCGGGGCGACAAACACAGGCGCACGGGCCTCGCCGTTTGCGCGGCGAGAGTGTGTTCACACGGCAGCCGGATACGAACACTTGCCGACGGGCGTGTCCATGTACCTAATGCACGCCACACACCTGCCCTAGGGTACACAGGCTGCGCAAACACACAGCTGCGCAGAGCCATTTCTGCGACGGCCGAGGTTAGTTGGAAGTGCGACTTCCGAGAATACGTATTCCACTTCACTGTTGCTGTTAAGGGAGTTTTTGAAGCACAGAGCGAATGAATGTGTCGACACCCGCTCTGACGGAGGGAAAGAGGGAAGGAAGTGAGAGAGGGAGGACAGGGGAGGCGGAAGAAGGGGAAGGACGGGAAGAGAGGGAAGAAAAAGAGCGATGGAGGAGAAGAGAGAGGCGGAGGAGAGGGACAAAGGGGGGAGAGAGTGAGGGAGAGCCTGAAGAAGAGAAATATATGTTTTTAGGAGTGTGAATTACTTAGGTCATTATTAAGGAACGGAATGTATTGTAATAAAAAATGCAAACTATGTTGATATTTATATACTTTTTTTTTTCGAAATCACGTAAGAAAAAATTGAAAATATGTAAAATAAAAATTCATTGTTGTGTTTAAAATTGTTCTCTACGAGCATTTTCCGAGCACAGAACGTGGCCGATCAGTTCTTAACAACGATTCGGTTTCGCTGAAAGTAAGGTCCACCTCTACAGAAGTAATTGTACACTACACTTCACTACAGATAAGAATTTTATTCGAAAATTATAATACATTCATAGTATATATTACAATGTTTACGGGGAGCCGGGGTTCACGTAAATAGTTGTACAGTGTAGCCAGTGATGGATCCCGGGGTAGGGAGTTAAAGGGAATATATCCCATCAAACAATATTTGTTAGTTTTCTATTGATTAAAGAATATGCTATTTGAAAAATGACCAAGCACGTGGTTCAAATTACTTTTGTTCACGAAAATCCGCTCATCCCAAAATCATCTTTGATTCCGAGTACGGAGCAAGGGTAGATTTACAAATCGCGGCGAAGATATGGGGGAGGACGAAGGATCATAGCTAACATACGGGTCATAGGAGCGCAGCAGCATTTGATTTCATTTGTAAGAAAGTTGATTCTGCAACATATATTGCAAACGCGTATCTGAAATGGAATATTTCGACATATAAATAAATTAAAACGTAACGAAATATAAGAGTGAAAGGTGAAATATGTTAAAATATGTAAAATAAAAGTAGTTCTAATTCATTCAGAATGTCTCGTAAACTCAAAAAATTATTATTAAATGCAGGTATCTAGTTCCTGTAAAAAAATATAATTACATGGAAATCCGTTCCCAAGTCATTATGACAGTAAGTGAAGTGCATATTGAATAGTGTATGTAGAGTATCCGGGAAGATGGCAGAATTTCTCTCCCCTGCTGGAATGTGAGATCCGACAGCACGTGAACTTCGGCTAGCGGGATTTCCCCCTCTTAGTTTCTCCTCAGAAGGTCACCGACCCAACTCAGACAATCTCTAAACAACTGACTTACCTCCTGATAGTGTAGTGCAAGTAAATGTTAGTGTTTGTTAGTGGCAGAAGGTGTAAGGATGAGGAAGAAAATATAGCGCGTGGCCGTTTGTTAGAATACTAATCATCCAATATTCGCCTGGTATTGATCGAAAAATCATGAACAATTTCCAATCTGAGTAGCTGTCCGCTAGAATTCTTCTCCAGACAGTGACTGTATTCGAACCAGCTTTGTAACTATTCTCCACAATAAGCCACAGTTTCGTCTCGAACTCAAGGACATTTCGATCAACAATGCTGCAGTGGCAATGGGCGCTCGGCCCCTGGGCTCAAGGCGCTCGCTTGTTGCTCTGTCTGTGGATTCTGGAAATCCAGAAGACCTTTTTTCGCGCCAAACGACTGTAAAAACTGTGTGCGACGTATACTGTACGTGAAGTATAATTTGTGCACGTTTACGTGAGCGTCTCCTCCTTTACTATACCATAGAGTAAAGATGTACATAGAGGGCTCATGAGGCTCGTTTCCAGCTACCTCCTTTGAATAGTTTCCCGTCCGCCGATAGATAGCGCCAACGTCGCGAAGTGTGAAGGGAAGAACAGGACTGGCTGTTGGTGGGGGGTTTCTAGGAAATATCGCGCGGTGCAGAGGCACACGAAAAGTGGGTGTTGTATCCATGCCGACGAGAGGCTCTCGGGTGGGTCGGCCGACCTGCCCCCCTCCCTCCAGCCACCAAGCTTCCCAGGCGACGGCGGGGTCTTCCGGACGAACGAAGACCAGCATTTGCGTCAGTCCAGTCCAGTCAAATGATAGAAAATAACACAAAGTTTTGGTATAGTTTTGATATTTGGTTCCTATATTTTTTGGGGTCGCTGAACACGAATATCAGGTTTGCCAAGAAAAGTTTTGTCTAGAAATACGTTTTTTAAGCGAAAAATACGTAAATACCACACCTTTTGTCAGTTTTTTCAAAATAACTCAAAAGCCATCCATTTTTCGTAATTAATGGTCCTATACAAAATGAAAGAAGATAAAATTACCTACATTTAATGTCCGTAAGAATTGTTTCTCCGATAAATGATTTAGCCATGAGAACACCACGAAATTTGGTGATCTAAGCGAAACACATGAAAAGCGGGAATTATCCTATTTTATCTCAATATAACTTAAAAGCTATCAATTTTTCGTAAGTATTAACCGGATATGAAATGAAGGAGGTTAAAATTGCCTACAATGTGTATGTACAGTTTTCTTCTAGGATCAATGGTATTGCCGTTAGTGTGCAAAATATTCCTGAATGTTACTGTGAAAATGGAACTCAACCTCCTGCACTACATTTATATCCAATGAAGTTGTATGCAAATAAATACAGCGTCGTGTGAATCTGTTAACATTTTAATTGGAAAAAGGGAAGTAGGTAATTAATAAAGCGCAAGGGAAAATCAATATTTTGGAAATCGAACGTGCCTTTAGCGATGCGTAGGTTCTGAAGGCCCTAGTTTTTATTGACATATATATATATATATATATATATATATATATATATATATATATATATATATATATATAATGTATGGCATTCGCGTTTTTTTACAGGATAACTTTTTAAGTTATTTTGAAAAATCTTAAATAAAGGTACTGTTATTGATGACAAACCTCAACACTCGTTATAGCATTCTAACTATTAACATAGAAGCAATTCAGTGTCCAAGTTCAGTACGTCATCAATGACGGGTTTTTGTCTCATACAAGAAACACGAGTCTATCTGTGACAATTACGTTGATTATGTGTCAAAATATCTATCTAGCATATCTCCTTAGATGTTTTTATGGTTACTCTGCTGTGCGAATTAAAGTGCTAAGCGAATTAAAATGTCTAAAAACATGTGCGTAGATAGTGTTAGACAACACAACGATTCATATGACGTGGAAAGAAAATTTTCTTGCTACCACGAATAATGAAAGTCGGTTAATAGCGATGTTGATTACAAAGATTTTATTAGCAGAAATAGCTTGCAAACAAGCGAAGGAAGACGCGGACACTCCGATAATGAACACAGTTTTGTGCTTAGATCCAACTAATGAGACTGATTGAAGTTGCTGAGGATGTAAGAGATCTGTTGGTAATATGGTTAGTACAAACAAATGTAAAGTACAAACAAATGTAATTACGCGACCTAAGGTGAAAGGAACGATAGTCAGGCAATATAGAAAAGCAAACGTCGAAGGTTTACGTAATTTCTTAAGGGAAAAATACGACTATTTTCTAAGAACAGAAGGGGGTATGGAGGAACAATGGGGGACTTTTAAAACAATCGTAGAAACAGCTTTAGAATACTGAAAAGTAATGCAAAATACTGAAAAGTAATCCTGATCCTGAATATTATAACGGGGCGGTACGGCGTTTAAAGAGAAAAGTTAGACTAGCATTTAATAGGAGACATCGCAGCATTGCTGACATGATAACTTTTAAAAAATTCTACAGGGAATTAGAAAAAGGAAAGAAAATTGCGCATGCATTATTTTTAAGAAATATTTTGGAGACAGGAAGAAATAATTGGTCAGACTTTTACAAATATGTCCGCAGACGCCGGGGGAATAAGGAAGAAATTCAGGAAATTCTAGACGCAGATAACGCGCCATTGCACGGCGACCAAGCGAAAGCAAATGCGTTCAACGCGTATTTTGTATCAGTATTCAAACCAAAACGGGCGCAGGAGCAAGTTCATTATTTTCCAATAGAAAACCAGTTCAAGCTTCATGCATGGGAACTCCGCAAACGTATAAAATCACTGAAAAACGGTAAATCACGCGGACCAGACGGCATCTCGACAGAATTTATTAAACTCGGTGGGGAGGCAGTATTGCCGTATTTGTTAAGATTATTCAATGTTTCAATCAATAATGCAAGTTTACCAGACGATTGGAAGACAGCTATAGTGGTCCCTATTTTCAAACAAGGTGATAAAACGAAAGTTTGTAATTATAGACCAGTATCGCTCACATCAGTAGTATGCAAAATAATGGAGCATTTAATAGCCGGGTACATTCGCTGCGAATGGGGAAAAGCGAACCGGATTTTTCACGGACAGCATGGGTTTAGAAGTAAATATTTGTGCGAAAGCCAAATCATTTCTCTTTTGCAAGATCTAGCTGACGAAGTTGACGCGGGTGGGAGGGTGGATGCAACCGTAATCGACTTTGCGAAAGCATTCGACGTATCAGGAAATTAATAACTTCAGGAATTGATGCTAGAGTTGTGAAGTGGGTAAGCGAATTTCTTAGAGACAGGAAACAAAAAGTTCGAATTGGCACTCAGTTTTCGACTACGGGTATTGTTACTTCAGGGGTTCCACAGGGAAGTGTCATAGGGCCATTACTTTTCTTAGCGTACGTAAATGATCTCCATACAATCAAAGGTGCGTTTATTTGCAGACGATTGTGTTATATACCGAAAAATCAAAAGTAGCGCTGACGAACAAATATTACAGCAGGATTTAGAACATTTACGTGATTGGGCTGAAAAAAAATCACATGGGAATTAACGGATCGAAAAGCAAAACAATAACGTTCGGGCGGGGACGAAATTATGCGGAACCACACTATCGTTTAGGTGAGGTCATCATCCCAAGAGTCTCATCATGCAAGTATTTAGGCATTCATATAGATAGTAAATTAGGGGGGGGAGAAGCATATAAATCAGGTAGTTAGGAAAACGTGGAAGTCTTTGCATTTTGTAATGCGAATTCTAAAGAAAAGTTCTGCAAACGCAAAAGAATTAGCATATTTTTCGCTGGTTCGCCCTCTCATGGAATACGGAGTGGCATGTTGGGATCCATACAGAAAATCGCACCGGAAAAATCTAGATAGAATACAGAGAAAAGCGAATAAGTTTACCTATAGAACTAACGCGATAAAAAGGCATGGGAACCTCTAGAAATGAGAAGAACAAGGGCGAGGCTTTGCGCTCTTTATAAATCGTACGTAGGTCAAACAGCTTGGAAGGAAATTCAGGTTAGACTAGAAAAACCAAATTATTTCGGCCGAAGCGATCACACTCACAAAATTCGAACAAGGAAACAAAATTCAGATCTTGGGAAATTTTCCTTTTGTAACAGAACAATTAAAGATTGGAACAGTTTACCCGCAACAATTTTCAAAGCTTTTCCTCTAAGTGTTCGAAGTTTTAGAAATAAGTTAGAACAATATGATAGTAATAGACATGAAAGTGCTGTGAAGTGCTGTGAAGTGCTGTGAAGTGCTGTGAAGTGCGGTGAAGTGCTGTGAAGTGCTGTGAAGTGCGGTGAAGTGCGGTGAAGTGCGGTGAAGTGCGGTGAAGTGCGGTGAAGTGCGGTGAAGTGCGGTGAAGTGCGGTGAAGTGCGGTGAAGTGCGGTGAAGTGCGGTGAAGTGCGGTGAAGTGCGGTGAAGTGCGGTGAAGTGCGGTGAAGTGCGGTGAAGTGCGGTGAAGTGCGGTGAAGTGCGGTGAAGTGCGGTGAAGTGCGGTGAAGTGCGGTGAAGTGCTGTGAAGTGCTGTGAAGTGCGGTGAAGTGCTGGTCAGTGTAACTCAAAGCAAAAACAGTGTAGTGTAGTGTAGTGTAGTGTAGTGTTGTGCAGTGCAGTGTCGTGCAGTTAATTGTAGTGAACGCGATCAATGAATTAAAAACAATAAATTTAACCAATATTTATGTAGCTTGTATTAAATTTTAGCATCACCGATATATAATTATAATTATTATATATCATACGAGTTGAAATATTTGTTATAATACTTAATATTAGTGATAGTATGATTATTGCATGTTCGGCTTGTATTGTACTCCTTTATTATTATTGTTATTATTATTAATATTGTTATTATTATTGATATTATTATTATTGATATTTTTATTATTAATATTGTTATTATTATTGATATTATTATTATTATTGATATTTTTATTATTAATATTGTTATTATTATTGATATTATTATTGATATTGTTATTATTAATATTGTTGTTATTATTAATGTTGTGTTATTATTATTGTAATTATTGTTAATTAACTGCCACCGGGTCATACCCAATTGCAGTTCAAATAAATGTATATTTTTTGTATATATAAAATTATATTTTTGTAAATTGTGAACAGGTAGTTTGTAAATTGTTGTTTTAGTAAATTGTGAACAGTGAAATTATGAATAAATAAAAATATTGGTTTGGACTTGACATCTCTGCCAGCATGCAAAATGGCTCCTTTTTGAAACAGAAGAACGACAAAGTTTCTTCACCCGATTGCTGCCATAAGTGAAACATTAACAGATAACTTTGTTTCTCCCAACCAATAAGTGATTACGAAATCTCGGTGTAGGCCAAGTACGGAATAATGTACTTTGCTTTACAGAAATTTGGACGGAAATTTGCGGAAACAGAAATTTGCTTTAATGAACATTGGTTATATCCTAATGAACTTAGCATTTTCCAAATTCCAAACTTTTACCACGCACACTTTCATTGCAGAGAGAGAGAATCGCATAAAGGTCCTACGTATGGGGGTTCTTGTATTTACGTTAGAAATAATATTGATTCTATCCCCTTGGCGGAATTAAATGTGTATTCCATTGAAAATGTTTTCGAAATTTCTGTTGTACATCTTACTTCACTAAGAGTGATAATACTTTGCATCTACAGACCTCCAACAAAGAGAATTGCAGATTATATTTTGTTCTTAGAAAACCTGGAGATAAAACTTAACAAAGTCAGCAATCGCTCTTTTGAATCCATTATTGTTTTCGGAGATTTTAACTTTGATTTTCTGGTCCAATCTTGCGAGAAAGAACAGTTTCTCAATTTAATTAATTCCTTCAATTTAGACATTACAATTAATGTACCTACACGGATCACACAAAATTCGATGAAGGCAATTGATCAAATTATAATTAACAAAACTACTACTCGATATGAAGTTGAAACAAAAGATTACAGTGACCACGATGCACAGATTCTTAACATTATAAAAAATGCGATCACTGACACAATAAATAATACACGTATGACTAGATTGTTTACAAAAAGTAAAATAAAATTATTCATTGATTACTTGATGCAGGAGTCATGGGAAGCGGTTTATAATACTGTTGATACAAACGACAAATATATTTCTTTTTTCAACTCTTTCATTTCATTTTAACACTTGCTTTCCTCTTCAAAAAAGAAAATTAAATATTTCACGGAAAAGCAATTCTTGGACAACACAAGGGATTAGGACATCTTGTAAAAACAAGCGAATTCTTTCTTTCATTTCTAAACGTCATAACGTATCTCAAGATTTCCTTATCTACTTTAAAAAATACAAAACATTGTTACGAAGAGTCACAAGGCAGTCTAAATCATGAAATACGATCAGGATATTTTGAACTCAAATAACAAAACAAAAGCAATGTGGAATATAATAAAAAATACCACAAAATCCACTAGAAACCCTGTAGAGAATGTTGTTCTAAAATATAACGACATAAATTATAAACGATACGGCAACTGTGGCTAGTCTCTTTAACCAATACTTTTCGAGAATTGCTGCCGATCTCACTAAGGGTCTTCAGCCACAAAATTCAATAATAGACTGTTCACCCAACATTTTAGACACGATGTTCGTTTCCGAAACTTCTTCCTATGAAATTCTCAAAATAATCGGTAAACTAAAAAATAAATATTCGTCCGGTTTAGATGAATTCCCGGATGCTTTATTAAAGACCTGTGCGTATGCCATTATACACCCGTTAACTCACATATTTAATTCGTCGTTATGCACCGGAACGTTTCCAGATATTTTCAAAACAGCTAAAATTAAGCCGCTCTTCAAAAAAGGCAACAGAAATGAAATTCAAAATTATCGGCCGAGATCTCTTCAGTTTTTTCAAAAATATTAGAGAGACTTTTTTACGTACGAAAAGAAACCTTTCTCAGTAAACATGACGCACTTTCAGATTGCAATGATATATAAACACGTTCTTCTAGGTCAGTGTATCTCGTTGCGGTATCCTGCATTAGAAACGTTTTTGTTAAAAAGTGTTTGTTTGTAAAAAAAAAGCGTTTGTTTACCAAACTTTTGTACTTCTAGACTCCATTTCTTGTGGCAGTGGTGGTATACTCCATTTCCTGTGGCAGTTGCAGTGCGCAATTATTGTCCTGAATGGAAGATCCTTTAAACCAGGGACCGAATACCGAAATAATAGCGATAAAGGTATTTATACCGGTATAGAAATTCCTTTATTCAAAATACCTTTAAAAATACCGGTATAAGACGTCAAATACCGGTATATTTAGAGATATTTTACCTTTATCCGACGTCTATACCGGTAAATACCACTATTTAAAGGTATTATACCGGTATTCTCTCATCAAAATACCGGTATTTGCATAAGAAAATACCGGTATTTCAGTAGAATCATACAGGTATTTGGGGGAAATTCATTGTGATTTTTTCCGCTGAGATGGCTCAGAGGAAATAACTATTTACACGGCAGAGTTTCTGACCGGGAGGTCCTAGGGTTCGAGTCCCGAGGGTGGCGGATTTTGGACACATATTCTAGCTAGGTCGAGTTCTGCCGTTGACTGGGAAGTCGAGTTCTGTCGTCAGACGGAGGGACCAGCCAACGGTCTTTCGCAGACATCAACACGAGCTCGTTCGCTGACCTTGGACCTCACGTCCGGGCGCAGAGCTTGGCGACACATGATAGAGTGTTCAAAATTTATCGTATTTCTCCGTATAAATCTTGTCCTTTCTAGAAGCGATAAAAAATGGAGAAACGTGTCTTCTTATCCATAAATGAGTCTTCTCACGCATACCAAACTTCCTTCTTGCACGACTGTTTATCACTAAATACGATTATTTGCTTAAATTTGACTGTATCACTAACATTCCCGAAAATAATTTTTTCAGTTGGCCCACTTTCCTTATTCTGCACCATAATTATAACTAAAACAATATTAAAAATTGACATTGAACGCTAATAGACATATTAACTATTCTTACGAGAGGAAACAGAAGCGTTATGTTTAATTCAAAATTAATGATTGAAACATATTTAATTTACACCCATGTATTATTTAATAAATTTCATTAAGAAAAAATATTAATTGTACTATATAATATTAATTAATTTTAATAAATATTTTAAAATATTAATACTAATCAAATTTTAAATGTTTGCATTAAATTTGTATAAATTAATTTATTATTTTGTTTGTTAATTTATAAATTTATTTAAATTAAACGTTAATTTTAATTAAAAAGTAAAAATGTTAATATTAATAAACTCTTTTTTATTAATTAATAATGTTAGTATATATTTCTTATTATTAAGGAAGAAACACTCTTCTCGAAGTGGGCTCCTCCAGATGCATTTTACAATGTAAGCAACCCACGTAGAAGGGAACCCTTCCCCACATGCAATGTTAATAGCTAATAATAATAGTAATAATAATAATAATAATAATAATAATAATAATAATAATAATAATAATAGTAATAGTAATAACATAATAATTTACTATTATTACAATTTTTTCAATATTTGCAGTTAATGTCAAAATATATTAAACCCTTAATATTAACCAGGAAAATAACATTTTATTTTAGCCCTATTTATTAATGTATAATTAAGATTTAATTGTGAAATGAAGTAAAAAGAAATCATTTTTTAACAATAACAAAACTGGACCTGAAAGCCTGAGCGTTCGTGATTATCTCAAGGTGTCAACGCTTCCTCAGTTCGCCGAAGGAGGGGCGGGGAGGGAAGAAACGGTCCTACGCCTACGGCCGGCGCATACGTTGACAGCCTCTCCATGTGCGAAATACAAAGAGAGGCTTAGGTCATCTCTCAGGTCAGATGGGAGATAGCTCGATGAAGGACACTAAGAAAAGGTTCTCTTCAATGTAATCAATAATTATTATTTCATATTTCAACTTTTCCGAAGTTTAAATTAAGGGAGGTTTTCAATACATACAACGTATGCAAAACGTAAACGCCCGAACACAAAACATTTACAATAATAAGAATAGAATTTAATACAGTTGTTTAATATTATATATACAAAATAATAATTTAAACAATAAATAACAATTATGAAATGATATTTGATTAATAAACATTTTGTGAGATATTATTAACTACAGTAACCTATTTTTTCAACATGTATGGATGGTAAGCTGTATTTCTTCATTGAAAATACCGGTATAATACCGGTATAACCTTTATGGACGTCCATACCGGTATAGACGTCCTATAGAGGTGTTTTACCGGTATAAAAGAATAAAGGTATTTGAAAAAGGTATGGAAAAATACCGGTATTATACCGGTATTTTTACCGGTATTCAATACCTTTTCGGTCCCTGCTTTAAACAAAGAATCAAAGAACACGTACAAGCTCATACACACAAAAGAACACAATCACACTTTGCCAGCCACCTCTTGGAACAAAAACACTCATTTAATGCAGACAGTGAAGTCAAAATTTTGGAAATTGAAAACAGGTACACTGACAGACTTCCATTAGAAGCCATACACATCATAATTTATTAAACAATCCCCAGCATACTATTTTGAATGAACAAATTCATTCTCTCTCACCCCTCCGGAAGCTGGCATCCCAGGCACATTAACCCCTCTGCCCGCCTCTTTTCCACCACCCGGCCGGGCCTTCCTTAATGGCCGTTTCTTAGAAAAATCCCCGTTCTCCCCTCTCCATTGAGAGCTTTCTTTTAAATAGCGTGCAATGCCCTTGACCTTCGATGTGTTGCCTGATCCGAGGCTCCTAGCCGCGTCAGAATTCATATGTCAGTTTGCTCATCTGAATTTATTTATTTTCTACATTGTTTCATTTTCACTGTACTTTAGAATAATATTGATGTCATTCCAAAAAACTTTCTTCTTTTAACAGTTATCGCACTTTATAGCTTCTTTAACAATTATGTTACATTGTACATTTGTTATTTCATGTATTCTTTATTCAAAATTGTTTCTATTTTCACGTTTTATATTCCAATTTTTCTATTTTGCTTAAGTTCTAATTGTATTGAATGCATAATAATATTCTGTAGTAGATAAACTTTTATTTTTCAATTTAGATATATTGTTATTATTTTTGTAGCACTGAAGATGGCCGCAATGCGACCGAAAAAGCTTTCTGCCAAAATAAAGAGCTTTGGCCTCAATTGTATTTCTAGAATTTTAAGCTATAATCGAATCCATTCTTTCTCCTATCTAATAGATGAATCTGCTTAATAAATGCTTGAGCAACGCTGAACTCTTCACCACTATATGATAAATAATTTTGTATTTACAAACTTGCAATGAATGAATTAGAGAAGTGCTCGCATGATTATAATAAATATGGTCACAGGATCACGTCATTTTGGAATGCAGTTAATTGGTTCAGTGAAGGGGTATGTCCCGCGTGCTTATGCGTAGGGCTACACCCCATCATGTGCTCCCTAGCTGTAAATGCCGTAGAAAGATCTTGCGACAGTAACAGTTTCAATGATTTGAAAATGCCGCCACAGGGTACTGGAGGGGGGAAATCGGTAGTGGGGGCAAATGGGCGACTTGTGCGCACTCTACTCGGACACCACCTTCTGGGGAACTAAAAATTCGACGGTGGCGCCATCTCTGAATGGGACACCATTTCTGGGTACCCTCTCGGCTGCCCGCAGTGAGCCGTCTAGTACCTCTTTAGTCTATGACTATACTATTTGAATCAAAATAAAAGTACCAACAAAGCAAGGTTAGGAACATTTGAAAACTGACATTTTCGCTCCCTAGTTATAGAACACCTATACGCATCGATATATGAACTACAGATTTGCTTTTTTAAAATCTTCGTTAGAATCCCGCCCCGGGCATGGATGTTTGTATGTTGTTTTATTTTATTTTATTTACTTGGTCAAAAAACAGTAAAAGCTGTGTATGACGTATGGGGGAGATTATCTGCGCACGTTTTCTTGAGTACCAGAATCCCAGCCCAATATTTTAACGATAGTTGAAAGATGAATGACAGAAAAAACAACAACAACAACAACAACAACAACAATAATAATAATAATAATAATAATAATAATAATAATAATGAAATGCAAACTAATATATTATATATCAATATTTTGTTTAAAAAATTATTTTTCTTTTTTGATGATCAGTATAGTCTCTAATTGTATAGAAACAGTTATGCAGCAGAAAGTATTTTTCTTTTAACTTAAATTTGTATACAGACTTTAATTATTTAATGTCATTTGGGAATGCGTTGTAAAGTAACGTACATGTATTGTATGTGGATTTCTTGTAGTGAGCTGATGATACTGACATTTGATGAACGTGATTTCTACGACGTGTGTTATAATTATAAATATCATAAATATAAGTATTGCATGTAAATATGTTCCCATCGTGGATGTTGTTAGTATATGTTACCCCAACGTCACCCTAAAGTTAAAAGTTACTGGGGCGCTATATGACCGAGTAGTTGAAAAGTGACCTTAAACAAATACATTTAAAAAACGATATACATATAGAAAAGTATCGATAATGTTATAGAAAGAATACTCGCCAGAATTTCTTTCCACATCATTTATGTCAATCACTCATACCACTTAGTAATCCTTTTATATTAGACAAGCTCTCCAGAAAGTACTCCAGGTATCAGAAACATTGTTCAAGAAAACAAAATACCATAAATCCCTTGCAAATTATTTACCATTTTCCAGATGTATGATAAAGTTCTTATGAAAGCTAAAATTTCCATAAAATAAAGAAAAAGTGTCAAAAATGTTTTTTCTTCCTCTTTTCTTCCTCTTCCTTTTTTTCTTCCTCTTCCCTGTTACTCCCGATCTTACTTGTGGAGCGCTCGCTACGTTCAGTTTTCCCCGCGGCAGTGAGATGTTTTCTCAGTACGCAGAACTCTTCTGTACGTCCATTATATTGAATGAAATATTAAAAACCCATAAATAAACCGCACATCCGCGGAATGAATACTCAGAATTGTCACAAAATTTGAGCACGTAATGTACAAAACAAGAACATGCTGAAATTTTGATATGGAGTAGAAGCAAAAGGGAACTAGGCTTTATATGGCTGTCTCGTGGCGCTAGAGCGAAGTCGCTCGCCTTTCACCAAAGGATGTCAGGGTTCGATACCCGGACAATCTCATGTGAAATTTGTTTCAATAAAACAAGTTCAGTTGCTTCACAAGGGCTAGTCCAACCTCTGTGAAGTGTCCTAAACCCTACCCATATCCTAGTTCCTTCCAAATTCTGGCCGCTGGGTAGTGACGCAGGAGCGCGCAAGAGAGAGTCGCGTACGCGGAGATGCTTCCTGGCGATCCTCTTGACGACTTAGACTAAATACTTACTGGCTGTATAAAAAGTAATGGAGGATTACTCCTATTGATAATGACGGTATAAAAAGTAACGGAGGATTACTCCCAGTAATAAGGGCTTAACGCCGAATGCGGGTTATGAGACGCGTTGCGTCATTACGAAGGCGTAACAAAAATTAAAAGAAACGGACACCGAAGCAATATGCTATTTTACATTCCTATTTTAAAATAATACAAATGGGAACACAGAACTAAGTTGTAAGGAAATACAACTCATGAGGGAATCAAACGAGGGAAAAATGAGAACCGCTCGAATCTCCCAGAACTATTGTTCATCAACAAAACGGATTCGACATTAGGGTTTCCTTGCTGGCTACACAACACCAAGGAAGCCTAAACGCGTAAGATTCTTTCAGGGTTACTCGTAAGACTTTGCGAACACTCCATGAACACGTAAAGAATACAATTTTCGTCACAGGATCATTTTCTTTCTGAACCATCGTTCAATTCAACAATAAAAATAGTTCAAATAGTACCATATAAAGAAATTTAAGTTCATTTATAGAAGTTTATATCAAGAAATATTTAAAAAATGTTCGTGAAATGAATACTTATACTTTTACTTTCTGGAGTACTATTTACGTTGTATAGAGAAACTATTGTTATACAGTCGCAAGAAGGCAATTTTTGTACAGCAGAAAAAGTTTCTAGGGTTCCTGACACCGACATAGTAGATAATTCTTTTTCTTATATCTAGTGAATAACTTCGTCTAAGACTGCGTCCAAATCCATTGTTTCTGTTTTGTTTCCGAGACTAAAAATATATCAATGTTCTTTTCTCTTTGTAAGACTACTAATGCTTCTTCTCCTTTTCCGCTAAATTTTACATTCCACACACAATTGGATAACAATAAGCAATAGTGATCCAAGACCCAAAACTGAAATATTGAATTATTCTTTGCATCCAGACAAGTCTCTTCTTGTTTAGGAAAAAATATCCAGGCAACAGTCCCAATGTACTGCTATAGCGCGCTAGGAAAGTGTCTCCGCATTGAGCCGAGTCAAGGCCTCGTATTAAAGATTGCCTTTATTTTGGATAGCAACCAGATCATTGGGAAAAAAGCGAAGGGGACAACAGTTCCAGAATCTGTCATGTTTGTGGTGAGTAAGCAATTTATTTTTTACAACGCGCAGCTCTTGCAATTAATATAATCTGTTGCTAGTACTCTCACCAGCAAAGTGCCACTGCGGAGAGACTTTCCCGGAGTGCTGTACTTAGCAGCAGTTAAACCAAGAGCCATTTCTTCATTTCTTATTCCCTGTTTAGCAAAAGTAATCCAAGCCCCACCTTCTTTGGAATGTTGACACCAATGCAACTGTTTGGTTTTTGAACCAGGTCGATGTGCCTAAGAAGTAGGTTCGTGGCTCAAGAAGTACATTGAGAATAACGGGAAATGATAAGCAGCATCTGTGGTCTAGTTCTCTAGGGTAGATTCATGCGGTGGCCAAAACCGTAGCATCGAGGATGAAAGCCATATGGAAAATCATTCAACTTGTCCCCAATGCCTCTGAGATTTCTCATTCCAAGGCACACATTTTTGCCTAATGATGTCGATTTCAACGATCTTGTGCAGGGTTTGAAAATGCAGCAACGTATGTACTTATCTGACTCATTAACGTTATGAGAACCTGTAGAATAAATTCCATTGTTACTCTATTGGAGATCTGTGATACTGTTGGATGCTGTAAAATGGAGAAGCGTGTTCTCAACGGTAAGGTTGACACCACAGGAAACAAAATTAATTGGATCTAAATTTACGAAACAATACTGAAAAGGGCAGGATACACAAAAAAACTGAGCATAATGATGCCCTTGCCACTGTGAACATCCAAAGGAAGCAATGGGCAAAGCCTTCTAACTTATCTTTATATGGGCTCTTTGAAGCACTGTGGCCTGAAGGGAAAGTCATATCAAGATCAGAACATGAAGACAGTAAATCTATGTTACATTTGATTCGTTGTTATGCTGTACAATTTTACAAATCTCTCAATGTAAATGATAAAGTTGTCGATATTGAAGGGTTTAATGGTACAAGGGGGTTTGAAGATGACATTTATGATGAAAACTACAGAAGTGTATCATATCACCTATGTGGAATTGTATTTGCGTCACAAAATAAATAATACTGATTTTTTTTGTTATTTAAGGTCGCATCAACATCTATGTCATTAGCGACCACTATTGGTGTTAACGGAATGGTAACTATGAAGATGAAACGAAATAGTGATGATAAGGGGTGAAAGGACGAATACAAATTCAACCATGTCCGAGGCGGGACTCGAACCCGCGACTTTTCGGTCCGAGATCACTACGACTCTATCGCTTTAGCGATCTCGACCACAGGGACGGCATATTTATATACGGGCCTGAGCAAAAGGAAGGAATAATGGGCACTCCTTGACACCACAGGAAACATAATAAATGCAGTTTTCGCTGAACACTACGGAATCATGGGGCAACATGCCATAGACAGATTGTCTATATTATTTTTAGTTTTCGAGAAATTTAATAATCTTTGATTTTTTAAATGAAACTATTTATTTTTCTCACCAGCAATGGACAGATCTTGAAAATAGGAATAAAATGATGTATCATATGTCAGTATTTTGAAAGTAATTTGAGTATATAATTAGATTTTCTGGCATGGGGTTTTCAAGTAAACGGGCAGCCTTTGCAGCAGTCCCCGTTGGGAGAAGGTGGCCTTCGCGCCGTCGATACTGTTTTGTGGAGGGAGCAGTGTGAGAACGATAAAATGAAAAATTTAAATTTTTGTCTATATTATTTTGTAAACTTAAATGCACAAAACAATTTCGTACATTTTAATGTAAAACTAGATTCACATATTTAAAACTCTTCTACATTTTATTCTTAATAGTTTGTATTAACAAGTAATATTTGCATATTACCAGTAGCTTTTCAAGGAACACAATTTCAAATTTGCGACGCCTGGGAAACAAAATCAGTTGGAATGCGGAGAAAGATACCTGAACGATGCGACTGGTATATATTTTAGAAGTCCAACACTAGCAACACTGAAACCTTCTGGGAATTTATAACTATTTCTACTTAAAATTTCGGTGCCTTCGGTGTATTGTTAATCGACCATGTTCTCAGATCATGGCTTGTATTTATGAAATAGGAAAATGGAGAAAAATCAGTTGGTATACTTTCAGGAATTCTCTCGTAATTTAAAATTCCAAGGCGTGAATTGAAGATTTCGTAATGATGGAATGACGTGAATTGAAGATTTCGTAACGTTGGACCATTGCCGATTTTCCGATACCTTAGCATTGTGTATAATAATAAATAGAAAGGCAAAAAGCCTTAAAAAGATTTTTATGCAAGAAAAGGCATTTACGCTAAAATAAGCAAAGCTAAGCATTATAAAACTTCGTCATATGTCATAATTTGTCATGATCCGTGCACATATATTATCAGCCTTAGTTCCCTAGAATACGTTCCCTAGAATAAAATAGGCATTTCCCTAAACATCCGATGTCTAGTTATAAGTATGTATTATAATAAAATTGTTAATTAACGCGACTCCACTTGATGTTTTTGTATCATAGCATATCTAGACCCAGAAAACAAGAATGCTGTCCTCAGGCAATAGTATCCTACCAAAATATCAATATATTATTATCTACTTATAATCATCATCAGATGCAGCATCCTTCACAAAGTACAAATCAGAGATACCAATTCTAAGACTGCATTCCAAAGAAAGGTTAGAGCTTGAAGACATGTCTCCTTTTCTATATTCAGAAGTACGGAATTCAGAAGTATCAATCAATACAAAAGATACGTTGAAAACAGTAAAACCTTGATAGAGCACGGTTTATACATTCGATTATAAATATATATAACTCCTCATAAATAGGAACACGCAAACTACCAATGAACTTTTCACATAGTCCTGGAAGATATTCATTCCGAGAAATGTCTTAATAAGTTTCTCAAACAATTATAATGCATTTTACAATAACTTTAATATTACATCTGTTTAAAAACTTCTCTCTATACTGAATTTGAAAACGATCCCAGTAATATTTCAAAATATTGTTTTAACGATTCGCCTCACAAATGACAACACCAATGACTGCCCGGCCCCGGGTCATTTCCCTGGATCAATGCCAGCCACTACTTTGACCTTTCACCTTGCGCCGGCATTTCATTCGCGCCCGCGTGACCTAGGCCTACAATCCACGGGTTTGGGCTACTACGCACGAACATCGAAGCAACAGACGACACAGTTTTTATGGCGCACAGAATGCGTCATGAGGCTTCTTCAAATGAGCGGATTTGCTTATTTGATTGACGATGGTTTCGCGGCCAATACGTACATTAACTAGCTTTAAATCGTGCAGATTAATTACTGATAATTTGTGTTTGCCATTGTTATTATTCGTCAGATGCTGCATTATAATATAATACTGCATTATATATAATGATAATAACTTCATGAGTGTAAACATGTTAAAGGTTTCTGTGTAGAGAATCGGTTGAAATAAAATATTTTATCGCAAATTCACACTAAAACCGAAGAGCAATCCTATCTCCCTTGAAATGTAAAGGAAAATCTCGCGACTCTTTGAAAGAATATTGGAAATAAGGCAGATCCTATAACAGATGCATTTTTATACTAATAACACAAGCACTCAAAATAAACTGCTAGTGCTACAAAATGGCACAGACGTTCTTGTAATAAAGTTTTCTAATTTTCTGGGCGTGGACTGAATTTACGGCCTTGCTACATCCTCTTGCCAGCTGCCATCCCAAAGTAAATTTTTTTAACATTTTCCAATTTTTTTTGGTTTCCAAATAGTAGAACAGAAATATTACTTTAACAATATTAAAGAAGAGTAAAATCTCGTCATATATAGTAACTTTCATTGAAAATTTGGAGCCGTTATTAAGAAAATGGCGTGTAAGCGTTACTGTAAATGCGAAATTTGAAGCTCTTTTTCACAGAAAATTTTTGAGTGTTCGAAAAGCTTCATATAAAGTCATTTGAGGCGCTTTAACTCACCAATACAATAGTGTTTACAAATTGCTGGAAATGTGCGTATTAACGTCCTGAGAGATGATTCAAAAAAATACATTTGTGTAATTTAAAAAAAAACTCAACAAGAAAAGAATACCCCAAAACAAACTTTATGTAATTTTAAACAGTGCAATTAGCACTCTAGGAAAAGTTTGAAGAAAAAATTTGGAAACATTTTTGAGAAAATGGCGATTGAGCGTTTCTGAAAATATGGAATTTTGAGCTCATTTTAACAGAAAAAAGTTGAGTTTTCGAAGAACTTCCTACAATTACAAAATTGAAGGTAGAGATTTTTCCTTCAAATAAAACTTGTTGTTCATAATTAGTTCTTTTAATAAGGTCATGTACAGTATTTGAAACTTTTAGTAGTTTTCGCCCAATATTGCGTGCTATATTTGCAATTTTAAAACATTGAAAAACAATATTTTCTCAACAACGGCTACAAATTATTTCTTTAACATTTTTGTAGGGATAGTGCGAAATGCACTCTATAAGATGACATAAACGCCATATTGCTCTATCTTGTTTTTTACAAAAATTAAAAAAAAATATTTTTTGACTTCTCTCTCACGTCGTTAATATTTACATTAGCGTGAATTTGTTTACATTATTGTATTTATGAGTATATGTGCTTTAAGTCTCATATAAAGTTTCTTTAAAACTCAAACTTTTCGCGCAATATTGCATGTAATATATACAATTTTAAAAAATAACAAAAAGATTTTCTCAAAATCGGTTGCAAATTTTTTCTTTAAAAATTTGGTAGAGATCGTGCTAAATTTTTTCCATGAGACGACATAAACGCCGTTCTGCTCTATTCTTTTTAGTTTTTTAAAACGACAAAATGTAATTTTTTTACTTGTCTCTCAGGTAGTTAATATTTACATTATCGACGATTTGGTCATATTATTACACTTATGTGGCTATGTTTTTTAAATTATGTCATATCAATTTTATCTAAAACTCAAAAGTTTTCTATGAAGATGTGCTCAAATTTCCGCATTTTCAGAAACGCTGAAACGTCATTTTCTAAATAACAGCTCCAATTTTTTTGAAATTTTGGTTATGGATAGTGCAAATTACACTGTTTAAGATGCCATAAAATTATTTTTGCTGTATGCTTTTGTGTTTTCAAAAATTTATACAAATGTAATATTTTTGACGTATATCTTACGCCGTAAATATTTACATTTCCAGCAATTTGTATACAGTATTGCATATGTGATGGTAGTACTTCAAATGAAGTTTTTCAAAAACTCAAAAATTCCTGTAAAAAAGAGCTTCAGATTTCGCCTTCACACTAGACCTTAAACGATTTTTTC
Organism: Teleogryllus occipitalis; assembly: GCA_011170035.1. Taxonomy (NCBI): domain Eukaryota; kingdom Metazoa; phylum Arthropoda; class Insecta; order Orthoptera; family Gryllidae; genus Teleogryllus; species Teleogryllus occipitalis. Next base: position 6,291 of record BLKR01004836.1, on the reverse strand, counting down.
TTAAAAACGGCCCAAAATTATTTTTCGGAAATTTCCATATAGGACGAAATATTTCTCTTCTTTGATATTTTATAAGTAACATTTCTAATCTACCATTACGAAACCGAAAAATTGAGAAACATCAAAAAATGAATTTTCGGCGTCTATAGATGACAACTGACAAAAAGATAGGGCGAGACCGTAAAGCTAGTTCACACCAAGGAAATAAGAAAACTTTACCACGAGAAAGTCTGTGCCATTCTGTAGCACCATTAGTTAAATTTTGTGTGCCTGTGTAATCAAATGTTTCTTTAGAAAAGAAAATCAGGGATTAAACTATTTCAGTACTTTATAATTTATCAATATATGTTGATGATGATGACTTTCCATGCCTAAAATTTATACAGAGCGCAAAGTCATGCCCTTTTCCTCCGCCGTTCTGTTTCCCAATGCGCAGGAGTGTTCTCCGATATGTGTATTTTGCCGCTCTGTTTTGTATTCTCTCTAAGCTCTTTTTAAGTCCTATTCTGTACGGATCCCAACAATTAGCTCCGTATTCCATTACCGGCCTAACAAACGAGGTATACGTGATTTCTTTTGCTTTCGTGTTGCATTTTCTAAGATTTCTCGTGCAAAATGCAAAGATCTCCAAGCTTTACCCACTATGTAGTTCGTTTTTCTCATCCCAATTTACTATCCAGGACAATGCCAAGGTATTTACAGTTCGAGACTCGCGGAACTAAGTTACCTAGCCAATGAGGCATTGTATGAAAAGCTCTCGCCCTACAAAATGTGATCGCTTTACTTTTCTTTCCATTTATAGTCATTTTATTAGCTATTTCCCAATCATAAACTTTATTTAAATCGTCCTGTAATTGAATCATACCTTGCTGTTCTGAAATTGTTCCTATATAATATACAGTCATCGGCGAAGAGTTGACTCTTATTTATTTCGCGATAAATCATTTCTCTTCTTATATTTCGCGGTAAATCATTTACAAAGATAAGAAACAGCAGTGGGGCTATGACACTGCCTGAGAGACCCCGGAAGTAATGTTACCCTTTTCCGATAAATGCTGTCCAATTCGAACTTTTTGATTTCTATCGCGAAGAAATTCACTTATCCATGCTATTACCCGCCTGTCAATTTTAGCATCAAAAAGTTTCAGTATCAATATGTCATGCGACACTATTAAAGACACTCTTCCCCCTACATCAATTATTTCAGACAAGTCTTGAGTAAGGGAAATAACCTTTCACAAGAAAAGCCATTTCTAAAGCCATGCTGTCCATGAAATAACCATTCTGTATTTTCCAAATGATTTCTAATCGAATTAGATAATAATTTTTCAAACAATTTACAGTCTACTGACGTAAGACAAACTGGCCTTTGCGCTTCACATTTTGGTCCATTTTTGAAAATGGCACTACTAAAGCAGATTTCCAATCATCCTGCACACTTTCGTTGTTCATTAATATATTGAAAAGTCTGACCAAATATGGTATTATTGTTTCCCCCGCTATCTTTAACATATCGGTTGTAATACCATCCGGACCGCAAGACTTACAGTTTTTCATTTTCTTCAAATGTGAACGTACTTCCGTTTGATCAATTTTGAATACATGATCCATGTTGTTGTGCTCTATAACAATTTGGTTAGCTTTTTGTTTGTATAGAGAACAGAGATAATGGTACGCATAGGGAAACATTAGCATAACATTAGAACGCCGAAGGAAAAGGGCACGACTTTGCGCGCAGTATAAATCTTACATTGGTTGCTCTGCATGGCAGGAAATTCGGGGAAGGCTAGATAAACCAGATTATTTAAATAGATTTGATCACAAATATAAAATTAAAACAATAATACAAAGAACGGACGTAAGCAAATTCTCCTTAGTTAACAGAACAACAGTAGATTGCAACGATTTGCCTTTGGCAGTTTTTGAAACCTTTCCTTGCTCAGCGCGAGGTTTTAGAAACAAAATATAGGAAATTAGTCAACAGAGTGAAAACGTCGTGAAGTGATAAAGAAGTCAAGTGAAGTGAAAGGTTCGATTATGCATAGTTTACTGTTGAAAAGTATTGAACAGTTAATATTTAGATAAAGTGATATGCGGTATAGTGAAGTGAAGGGATTCATTTCTTTCTGTTTGTTTCGTTAAGCGAAAATGTCTTTCTACAGGCTATTCTGGCAAACTTCGTTATTTATTTATAGTAACGAGAGCTTTACGCATTAGGAATGTAATAATTATTATATGTATTGTATATTATTACTAGAGCCGGGCAAAACGACGCAACTATTATCGATCGGTTTCGCAGGCTTTGCTTTCACAGACTCAGAGCCTCGGAGGTCGCGTGCGCGCTTCCAATCTGCCTGTTGAGATCTATTCGTTGGTCTCTCTCAAGAATCGGAACTGTCGGATTCGCTCCATTCTCGGCAGTTCTCGCCAGTATCGGCCGGTATCGGCAGACTCGGCACCTCCGTGAAGTTGGCCGAAAAAAATCTGCGATTTCAACCAAACTTGGTATATCGTTTGCCACCGTTTGCCCAGGTTTGCCCACCAAAAATTTTCGTTTGCCCACCCCCAGAAAAAAAGTTACACAAAAAACAAATTTTCCAGCCACCTACACGCTGGCCGGAAAAAATCTGGGATTTCAACCAAACTTAGTATATCGTTTGCCCAGGTTTGCCCACCAAAAATTTTCGTTTGCCCACCCCCAGAAAAAAAGTTACACAAAAAACAAATTTTCCAGCCACCTACACGCTGGCCGGAAAAATCTGGGATTTCAACCAAACTTGGTATTTCTTTTGCCCATCGTTTTCCCAGGTTTGCCCACCAAAAAATTTCGTTTGCCCACCAAAAAATTTCGTTTGCCCACCCCCAGAAAAAAAGTTACACAAAAAACAAATTTTGGGGCCAACTACACGCTGGCCGGAAAAATATGGGATTTCAACCAAACTTGGTATTTCGTTTGCCCAGCGTTTGCCCAGGTTTGCCCACTAAAATTTTCGTTTGCCCACCCCCAGAAAAAGAGTTACACACAAATCAAATTTTCGGGCCAACTACACGCTGGCCGAAAAATCTGGGATTTATACCAAACTTAGTATATCGTTTGCCCAGGTTTGCCCACCAATAGTTTTCATTTGCCCACACCCAGAAAAAAAGTTACACGCAAAATAAATTTTCGGGCCAAGTTCACGCTGACCGGAAAAAATCTGGGATTTCAACCAAACTTGGTATATCGTTTGCCAATCGTTTGCCCAGGTTTGCCCACCAAAATTTTCGTTTGCCCACCCACAGAAAAAAACCAAAAATTTTCGTTTAACTACTCAAACAAAAAACTTACACGAAAAAAATTTTCGTGGCAAATCCAATTTGACCAAAAAGCAGGTATTTTAAATATTTTAGTAAATCGTTTGCCTAAGTTACTATTTCCTAATAGAGTATTTGCGTTTACCCACAGAATATTTTCGTTTTACCAGGCACAGAAATGCAATTAAAGGCAGAAGCGTTTATTTAACGGTGTCTCCGAGTTACGCTTTTGTTAATATAATCGACCCGGCTACCACTTACACTGAAGGAACAATTATTATATTCAGTATGCGATTTCTCAATAGTGTATTGTCGTTTGCCCAGTGACAATTCTCGTTTGCCCAGGCACAGAAAAGAAATTAAAGGCAGAAGCGTTTATTAATCGGGGCTCTGGCTTACGCTTCTGTTGATTTAAACGGCTGGCTACCACTTACGCTGAAAGAACAATAATAATATGTAGTATACGATTTCTTAAGAGTGTATTTTCGTTTTCCCAGTGTCAATTTTCGTTTGCCCAGGCACAGAAATGCAATTAAATGCTGAAGCGTTTATTTATCAGAGCTCTGGCTTATGTTTATGTTCCGCCGTCGTCACGTAAAATGGGTATGGCCAATTTCTGAAGTCCCAGTACTTCTGCACATTCTGGCAGCACTGTAAGGAGAACAACGCCATCTGCTTCTTTCATAGTTAACTATTACAAAAGAACAATCTCAACCAACTGCCAACGACTGAGAAGCTGATAGGCCGGATTTCGCCCAATCAACATATCTAGAATCAATGTTCCGTATGATAGGTGTGTTTATCCTAAGGGTTGAGAGTATTGGCGCAGAAGGCACAAGGGGCGGGAATGATCACATTACGTCCTAGTGCAAGCCATTCGATGGCCTACATGAAATACATCAATAAAGATAATATTATACATTACGACATAAATATATTTAGCACATGCAATAGAATTAGTGGATTTGAAAAATGTTTAATTACATTTTTCACATGATCTAGATTTACTTGCGAAAAATCAATTGAATTAATTTTAATGCAAAACAACGGAAGTATATGAACGAATATTACGAATCCGGGTCGAAGAAATGAAATGTGCGAAGGCGGCTCCAGAATCGGGAAAATGTTTGGGGGTGGGAAGTTTTGGCGAAAAAATAGTATTTAAGTATCCGGTTTTACTAAATTTAACATTTTTGCAACAATTAAACTAGGTATTTAGTAATAATTTAGCATCTCTTGTCAAAATTGTTATTTTGCAATATTCAACTCGGAGACAAATTGAGGACCCTCCCAGTCCGTACAGCACACGTTTCGAAATTGTTTATAAAATGTTTATTTGTTGCAAAATTGTTAATTCGTAGTTTTCGGTTCTGGGACATCAGGGAACTCTTCCGACTTCAGAATTGCAAAAATTGAACATTGTTTATAAATTTGCAAATATTGCAAATTTTTTATTTTCTCTTAACTGTCTTTAAACGAAATGCAAAATTCCACAATCCGATCGGCGGTATCTCCTTTCATTATCGAGATACGAGTATGTAATTGTTTATAAGAAATTAGTTCGTCATGACAAGTCACATTTGTTTGAGAGTCAATCTTTTCGCAGTTACCTCACAAATCTGCCCTTCAAGTCGTTTTGCAAACGCAACGTACTACACTCTTTTTCCATCTGACCCTGTCACCACAATGCTATTTGAAACTACCTTCAGAATGTAAGTCGATTGAGGTCATTGCTTATCGAGTCAAAAGCATGGAAACTTAAGTTCTTGCGAGTACAATTGTTCCCTAAATACGTAAATGCCAAGAAGGTCATCTTCTGAGATCGCACAAATTCTCCGAGCATATAAAAGAATCAGTCGTTTCAACTAGGAACCCGCTACACTATAATAGTCATAACATTCACAAATTCTTTAATTTATTATGTTCTTCAAATGCTCCCGTGTCTGTGGAAAGCAAACACCATACACTACCATTTCAACTAATAATAACCATTCTTAGAATGAATAAGTTTCTTTTTAAATTTGTTGCGCCTTCCTAACGCGTCTCCAAGCCCTTTTGGGGGCATTTGACGCTTAATATAATGCTCTTTGAAATATTTTTTTATTGTAGTCAGTCATTTACTTTAGTTCCTTCGGCCAGGGGCATGTTCATATCTCCTTTTAATCGTTTGTAGAAAATCATTTCAAATTATATTATTAGCAACGGAATTGTAGAGTTTTATTGAATTTGAAATGACTGCTTGGATTATTTGGGACTTAATGAACAAAATATAGCTACCTGAACTTGACGCTATGAAAAGTAAACGCAAAATGCGTCAAGTATCAGTATATTATCAATATTTGTGCAAATGTTATGAATATACCAAAGTTAATAGAATTTCTAAACTAACACATGTATTTAAAGGAATTCACAAATCAAATGCATAGAGACCAAGTAAAAATAAAACCATACACAGTACTGAAGACTACAGAAAAATAACTAAAGTACTGGATGAAAAAGATATGGAATACCACAAATATCAAACAAAATAAAACAGAGTATTCCGTGTAGTAGTTCGTTATATTCACTGTCTGTGAACAAAGAAGAAGTCAAAGATGAACGTAAATCTCAGGGCCTTCTTGTTCGTAACATACAGAAAGTGCGATATCGGGTATCCTAGAATATTTTAGACCACCCTTTTTTCCACCTCCACATTATGGAGTTAGAACCACACAAAAACAACAAAGAAATTGAGAAGAAATAAAAGAGGTCATCTTCGTCAACATAATATGTTGACGAAGATGACCTCTTTTATTTCTTCTCAAAAGAACGTCACAACACCAAATCAGAACTTTCATTTTTGAGAAAATTTTGAAAATATAGTGGTTCTTCCTAAAGAACTTCCAACTGAGATTTATGGACTGGACAATGGTCCTGCTGAAAACGTATTACACCGTCAGGATAAAGCACCCGTACGGAAGGGACCATAACATTTTCTAGGATGTGCACATATTCCCC